>JABFEX010001780.1:0-12211 GCA_013623515.1 Fusarium illudens
ACCCCAGCCTGGACATCCATCCCCCTCCTCCTCTCAGCAACAACCCAGCTCGACGTCGTAATCCTCACCACAACCGACACATTCCGCCGCCACGGCCTCCGCCAAACAACAACCCCCTTCCCCAGCATCACCTCCCTCTTCAGAGCCGGCAAACCGCCAGACCCCCAGAGCTGCTCGATATCCGACGCCGCGGCCGCACAGGTCCAGCGCTCGCCCTTGCAGTCGCTCCTCCCGCGCGTGGGCTTCCTGTACGTGCTCTCGCACCTCCTGCGTTGGTACATCTGTCGCACGAAGGAGAGCTATGAGCAGCTCCCGGCCTTTATCAGACCTACCAAGCTGCAGACGAGTGTGCCGCATCCGGCGTGGATCGACGTGATAATCTGGTGAGCCGGTCCTTTGACAAATACAGCAAACACATCTGACGCCCACAGGCCTCAAGTCCGCGACGCCGTAATCCAAACCATGGACTGGTCCCGCTTCAACGAGTACCGCGCAATAGTATCCAAGTCCCTCAGCGTAAACTGGCCAAACACCGACCCTCGATCAATCCTCGAGCTCTGCGAGGACGGCCGCAGCTACCGCCTGAGCGGCGTCTTTGAGCGGCACATCAGCACGCCCGAGAACTGGAGAGTGGACAAAGAAGCGGGAGAAGTGTTTCCATTTTTGAAACCAGTCTGCAGGGAGGGTGGTGCGTCTGTGTGAGGCACACTGCTTTCTTTGATCGAGGTGGACGTGCGCTCGAGCATTGATGTCACGAGAGATGGTGTAGGCTATTCATGGTTGAGAGGATGAGATATTATTATCTCTGGGAGTTAAAAATAAGTCGTCGTGAGAAGTATATCTACTCATGATGCTGCTCTCATCCATCAATTCATCCAGCAGCTCATCAGCAACTCATTCACAACCCACAGCAACTCAAGCATCAAGTCACCTCAAGCCAACATCAACACCAACACCAACACCAACACCATGAAGGTCGCCCTCTTTGCCTCCCTCTTCGCCCTCAGCCACCTCGGCCTCGCCCTCCCTCCTCCCGAGCCAATCATTCTGGAGCCCATCGACGCCGACAGCGGCTGCAGACCCCAGTATGTCCCCTTCTCCCCCCATCAAACGCCATCTCCTAACACTTCCCAGCCAAGTACCCGGCTGCTGCGTCCCAAGCATGTGTCGCTGCCTTGACGGTAAGTTCAACGACCCTTCACATCTCGACTAGACTAACTCTCTAGGCAAATACTACCTCTTCAACAAGGACAACAAGCGCGGCGGTGGAACTGGCTGCGATCCTCCCTGGGGATTCCTGGGCGAGACTGTCGGCGCCATCCCTGGATACTGCTGCTAAGCAGGATGCCTTTCTCTGGATAAGACATTTGTATTTGCCCATGACCTCTAGGTAGCTTCCCAATGGACTTGACCTCTACATAGCTTGATCAACCAAATCTCCCTCTACAACTCTGTTCCCTCTCCAATTGTGTTCCCTCTACAACTCTCCTCCCTCTTCAACTCCATTCCCCTTACAACTATCAATCCCCTCCGCAATAACCTCCAACTCCATACGATTCCCAAACAAAGGTCCAGCCGTAGCATTAGCATCCGCAGGCGTATACATGAACCATCCACTAACCGGCCTCGCCGTAACTCTCCCCTTCTCCTCTATCCTCTCAACTCCCACGTTCCCAGCGAGCAGATATGCAATTGTATCTACCCCCGGAGTCGGATAATCCACCATCTTGAGCGGTGCCTTGGCGTACCCAATCGTGATGTCCTCCATCGCCTCAGGGACGTAAATAACCCCATCCAGCACGACAGAATCCTCCGTGGCCCAAATCTCCTCATCGGGATGAATCCTCGGTGCTCCAGAACGAGTAAAATGCAAAAGCCCCATGATCCATCCCGAAACATCCCATTCCACGGCTCCCCCGCCGCAAGAAAACTTCTTCTTTGCCCTGACAATCTGCTCCCAGAAGGACCGTGTCTCTTCGCTCTCCGGATGATCCCAAGTCCCAACGAAGCGTGTAAGGATAGGACGCAGGTTCTCTGCAAACCGAGCAGGCTCTTGACCAAAATCCTTGAGACGATCAATCTTGCCAAGCAGCCTAACCCAGTCATCCCTCTCACCAAGCAGCGTAACACTGGGTATCCCACAGACAATCATGCCACTAAACTCGAAGAAATACTGCATCAAACCCATCATCAAAACCGTAGCAGTAACTTCATCATCCTTATTAGTGGTGCTGAACCCAGGCATGACCCAATCCAGCAACCAATCAGTCTTGACCCTCTTCTGAATCTCGCCCCCAAAAGCAGCGATGATGTCCTCCCACGAAACCTCTTGGACAACGATCTCCTCCGTCGTCGCATGCTGGACAAATAAGTCCCTCAGATCCTCAGCATGGGCGCCCATGTAGAAATTGAGCTGCGCAAGAATCTCAAACCAGACCTCGTCGGGGCGCAGTTGGAGATGCTGATGGTGCGCCCATGCGTCTATTGCGCCGCGGATGAAGCCATCCGAAGAGGGGAACGTGTTCTTCTCGACGTCGCTGAACGATGACAGCAGAAGTGATGGTTGACGGGGGTCCTCGGGGTCCTCGTTGACTTCTTCAGGGCAGCTGCGACGAAAGAGATCGTCTACAGATTTGGCGATGCCTTCAGTTCGGAGAGGGATGGGCTCAACGTCCGAGACTTGAACTGTGACAGATGCGGCCGACAGAGCTGCAAAGCCCACCAGCCAGTGCGTCCATTTAGCCATGCTGTAAGATCTTGAACGTTTCGGTACATCAGCAATTCATAGATGCAAGGTCCAGACTCTTTCTTCTTGCCAGAAAGACCAAGATTCGCCTCCAGGCTCAGGACACCGTCGCCAGTCTCGGTCGGCGAGTGACTGGTTCAACATGGTCACACCCTGGCAAATTTAGCGTCTCCATCATGGCGAGATGTGGGCGTTCCTTAGCAGAGACTAGACACCACGATGGCTTCGTCACAGAAAAGAATAATACGACGTAGTAATAAACTTCAAGACATCCGAGTCTCGTCAGCCGTAAGCACCAAGTCTTGGTACTTGACGATCTTACCTACCACCAACCAGCCATGTTTCAGTGCCAGCACATGGCGTAACCTTAGTTGCTTAATTTGACCTCACACACGCAAAGGATCTCATCTCAGTAATTGAGGCAACCGATGTATTCAGTGCTCCTATCAATCTATAAATGTCAGGCCTCGCAAGGCAGGCTTCGAAGTGAAGACCAAATTCCAATCCGTCCTAGCGCCATGCTTCCGGTAAAGAGCAAAGATGTCATTTCTCGTAACGCCGCGGGCCACCAATTCATGTCCTTGTTCCGGCCCTGTTCCGTCTCTTCTAATTTGAGCGATTGTGCGTGCAAACTGCTTAGTCCTCGGCGCTGTCGGCCTGGACGCGCTGGACAACCTGCACCAGCTGGGGGAAGATCTTCTCGCTGTCCTGGATGCCGCAGACTTGCTTAACAACATCCTCGGGTCCGTTCTCGGACATGATCTTGGCGAGCTCCTTGGACTCCTCGTCATCTTCGACCTCCTGGAAACGGAAGGCCATCTCGATGGCGTCGAGGAGGTACTTGATGGACTGGCCGTTTTCGGCGAGCTCGGCAGCGGGGCCGATGAAGCGCTCCTTGCGGGAGAGCTTTCGGAGAGGGGCACGGCCAACACGCTCGACGGCATCCTCAAGATGGGGGTTGCCAATTCGCTTGACGATCTTGTTGACGTAGGCAGTCTGGGCATCCTCATCGATGGCGTGCTTGGCAACAATCAGAGACTTGGTCTCCATGAGAGCACCTCGGACCTCGGCCATGATCTCCTTGTCCTGGAGAGCATCATAGACGGTGCGCTTTCTTCGGTTGTAGCCGTGGTAGGCAGCAGTAGCATGGCCAGTGTTGACGGTGAAGAGCTTGCGCTCAATGAAGGGACCGAGGTTGTCGACCCAGTTGATACCCTTGATGTCGGGAATGCCAACGTCCTCAAAGGGAGTGCGCTCGACAACCCACTCAAAGAACTTTTCGAGGGTAACATCAAGACCGGCATCGGCATCCTGGGCGGGGACAATTCTGTCAATAGCAGAGTTGGCGTAGCGGGCGCGGAGGTGGTGGTCCTCGAGACGCTCGGGGGAGGTGTTGCGGGGGTCCTTGATGTGCTCGGCAAGGGTATCAGTGGCGCCAATGGCGTTCTCGCAAGCAATAACGTGCAGGGGAGCGTCGTCGGTGGATCGGCGGTCGATACCCTTGGCAATGACGGGAGCGATGAACTTGAGGATGTTGGGGCCGACCGAGCAGGTCACAACCTCTGCTGTGCGGATCTCCTCGATCAGATCCTCCTCGTGGGTTCGCGAGTTGATGGCTCGGTAGTTTGTGATGGTGTTTTCGGTGGTTCCTTCAGAACCGACCTCGATGACGCGGTATGAGGGGGTGTCGTTGATGAGGTTGACGATGGTGTCGTTGACATCGGCAAAGACGACATCGTAGCCAGAGTTGTGGAGGAAGCAGGCGACAAAGCCACGGCCTGAGGGATTAGCATTTAGACTAAAAAGAGATCAAATGTGGACCTACCGATGTTGCCAGCGCCAAAGTGAACAGCCTTCTTAGCCATGATGGATGATTGTGTTGTAGTAGAGGTAGAGTGGTTAATGGTGTAAGTCGGCAGTGGACCAATGATGGATGGTCAATAGGAATCGAGTTGTAGAAGAATAGGGAAGTTGGATGAGTCCCAAGAGAGCTATGGATGGATGAGATGAGGAGGTGGAAAACGGTGACCGTAACGAAGGGGGGAAGACGAGTTTATATGGATGTTTTGAGATGGATGGGAGGATGAAGCAAGCCACCCTCCTTCTTCAGTGACGACGACAACGACGAGATACCCAAAAGATACGTACCCACCCACCTCTGACACATTCACGCGGAAGGAGGGCAAGAGGGCAAGACAAGGCGAGGCAGGCAAGGAAGGTGCCCGGGGTGGAGACCAAGGGGGCCCGATTCCATCATCGCCTCCATCCCCGTATCTCCCTCTGTCGCGCTGAGTGACCTCAGCGACTTTCCCAACCGGCAGAGCGGGGCTTGGCGTCCGGCCGGACAGGTACGTACCCGCCATGTAGCTTTTTGGCTTTCCCCCTTCCGAACCGTATCAAACAAATCTGATCGAGTGCATCAAACCAACCAGGCCAGGGCATGGTTCGGGCTCTCTCTCACAGGCCGCAGGCCAAGGAACAGGGGCCAGAATGATGACACTACGCAGAGCAAGGACACCCACCGGCGATAGGTCCTGACCGGGGATCCACCGGTGGATACGGCGCTACCGTTTGCTCGACGGTCACTGGAGGACAGGACGGCCGGCTAACGGACTGCAACCGGTGGCAACCTACCTACCTACCCAACAGACGCTCGCCGTCAGTCAGTGTTGGGAGAACCTCTACAGGGGGCCTCATGCCCTGCAGGTTCGCCCAGCGGGCAGGCGGGTTTGCAGGGGGGCACAGGGTACAGCCTGCCTACCTACAAGCCTGGCCTGGGCTGCTCCACTACAACCTCACCTCAGCGGTCCAGTCCAGCGCTGCCAGAGCGACATGTCCGCTGGGCCGCTTTGCCTGAAGCCGCTGGTCCAGTCCAAAGGGTCCCCCCCTTGCCCTCACGCCACCTCCATCATTCCCAGCGATTCGAGATGGAAAAGGCTCAGTTTCAGCAGTCAGTTGGGTGATTTCAGCATGAATTGGAAATTGCGTGTTGGAATATGAGGCTTGCGCTCAGAGTTGAGTTGAGTAGAAGGTAGGTACATACGTATACAGCCCGTTGTGATGCATCACTTGCTGCGCAACCACGGCCCGCTTGACCAACAGTAACAACATCGGCATCGGCATCAGCATCAGCATCAGCATCAGCCTGACCTGCTAGACAACTCAATTCACCATATCCCCTACAGTATCTCCCTCTCACTGCGCACCGCGCGGGAACGGCCAGATCCCCAGGCACCACACACACCTCTTCCTCCGTCAAGTGGATCAGAGGGGAAAGATCCACCGTTTTCGTCCTCTCCCAGTCGACTCCGACTCGACTCAATACCGAACTCTGACGTCGACTGCATCTTGGCCTGCTGGGTCCCATTCCGATACGTACTATCACAGAATATTGGTCTTCTCTCCGTTCATCTCTGATCCTCGTTGGTTGACGAAATGCCTGGCGGCCTCTCCTTTCTTGGGGTCTGGTCGTTGGGCTTGACATCACCTGTCAGAGCAGCCTCCTATTGCAAAAAGTTGGACGACTTCAATCCGTGCTCGCGCTACCGAGGACTCTGAAAACGCCATTTTCCTCGGTCAACCAAGAATCCAAAGCATGATTTCTACAACCGAGCTGAGCCCCTTTTCGCCCAATATCTTGACGTGGCCTCACTCCCATTATCACCGTGTAGTAGGTGGTCAAAGTACGTAAAACATGCCATGACCGCCCAAGCCAACGCAGCAGTCCGTATCTCGGCGCTTCCTCCGTGCCCCTCGACTTTTTCTCTCTTTCTTTCACGATAATAGCTCCGTGGTGGCGCAGGACAAGAAACGCAGGGCCCTTCTCAGCAAACCAAGGGGGGGACCACCATTCTCCACTCCCCTACGATTCGCGCGTTGGTGGCTTGTGGAGAAGTGGATGGCATGGGACGGACGGACAGACAATCGGCGCGCTCACGGCGGCGACGGCGGATGTTTCTTGACTCGGCCTTTGAGGCATTAGTTGCAGAGGCCCGAAGTGACTGACGAAGACACAAAAAAAGCCTAAACTGAGACGCACAATGCTGAGGCGCAGAGGTGGAGAGACGTCGACGCTTCCCCCGTGAGGCCCAGACTGTGAGAGACTCGGCCTGGACCCCTTGTGAGATGCATGTGAAGCTCTCTGAGGATATGATATGCATGGCAGATGCTGCTGCTAGTGGTTCACCTGCCATTGTTCGTCCATGACAATTGTCCCGCTGCAGTTTAGAGGCATCCTTCACACGACCACAAGCCCAGAGACGGCGTCTCTCGAGAATACTAACTGTCCCACACGTCGACACGTGTGGTTTCCGCTCCACTGATAGGGCCTCCTCATGTCTTACTGCTGGTGGTCATGCCGCATGTCGAAGCTGTGCTGTGCATTTCATGTGAGGCGTCCTTCTTTCATGTGCTCCAGAATGCAAGTCGTACAGAAGCAAATACTACTAACAAGTATGTACCTCGGCATCAGGTAGTTTCAATCTCTTGTCAACGAGTCGATATCTTTGTCTACTACGTATAGTAGACGGCCTCAGTGAGACTCTGACAGACATGCCTTTACTCAAAGAAGCATCAACTGCATACCCGCTACGTCATTGTCCAGAGATGATCACCTCCGGCTGTGACTCTCAAAGATCCAATCCGCACGAACCCTCGCAGCCAACCGCTGCACCCAGGTGCCGGGGTCTCCCCTCCCCCTCCCTCCCCTGTCAAGAAGAAGTCAGCCTCTTTTGAGTTTCACCATCCGAAAGTCCAGGCCCCCTCAGGGGAAAACGGAAAGGGCTGTCGTTTCGTTTCGGGCCACCGTCTGTCTTCCAAGCCGCATCATGGTTGCAGGCCGCAGAACCCCCGAGTCGGCCTTATTCCCATGGATGATGGGCTTACATTTGAGGACGTGGCCTTGGGTAATAAACATGTCATGATCGAGCAAGCAAGATCCGAGATGAAGAGCATTCATTTCAGGGCTTTCGGCATGAAATTCCCGCAACATTTTCTTGTGCCCTATCGTACAACCCGAGATGATTCATTCCCGTGTGTACGTGTTATCAGAAAACGGCACAGCAAGATAACAACATGATTTGCCGGCTCTTGTCCACGATGTTGCAAAAAGACCTCATTTCTCTGACCCCCCCGGACCACAAGCCCGACAATGCCGTTTCTTTCGCGCCCCCAGCATAGCCTCCTTTTTCGCCATCGTTCTGTCCACTCACCCACCGTTCTCAGCTTTCTTCTGCCGACCGTCTTAACAGATAACGATGCAGCCCGCCTCTTTGGTGGAGCTTTCTGCTTGCTTAGGGACCGTTCTCCTTGGCACGCATGGCCAAGGCCAAAGGATCGTGGGGCTCACGGTTACGACTTCAGTCGAGGTTACGGTTACGATTACTAGAGGCAGACCTAAACGCCGCTGTCTCATTGGAGATGCAGCCAGCGAGCGGCCTCCCTCTGTATCACTTCTGGGTCGGCTCCCGCGCCAAGCACATCCGCTTCGGGTTGCCCATTTGCACGCACCGTTTGGATCGAGAAGATGTTCCTGTTGATCTGCCTGCCATGATAAAGAAAGAGAACCGGTTGATTAGTCAGTCATTCAGGCTGAATCTTGTGGAACCAGCCAGCGCAAAAGCCGACCCAGGCACAGCAGGCAAATATCCCGAGTCAGGGTCTCACAGGAAACGTCTACTACGTACGACTCGAGTCCTCATGAGACTCGTACTGTACATACTGATCGTGACATTTCCAACAAATCAGGGAAACCCGAATCTCGTCATCGATCCTCGCGACTTTCTACAACGTCGTTGCGCGCGCACGCATCGAATCGCGAAAGGCCTCACCCACAAAAGAACTCACTCGACATCTCCAGTGGCGACGTCAGAGCCTCCACTCACACCAAAAGCAGCAGTGCCACCCATTTTTCCCTCTACTGTAGTTAGCTCCCCCGTGTCTGCTTCAAGTGGCAGTGGGCTCGAATTGTTCCGCCTCTTGTTGCATTGCACAAGCAACAGGCCGGTGTGTGTGGAGTTGTCTACCGTCTCCAGACGAGAACCGACAAAGACGGGGTCAGAGACGGGGTCAGAGACAGGTCAAATGAGGGTCAGAGACGGGGTCAAAGGCAGGTCAAATGAGGGTCAGAGACAAAGGGTCCAAACGGGAACGCCCGTTCGACGACGATCGTTGTCTTGGATTCAACTTCCCATGTCTGAGCGACGATAACCACCATCTCTAGTCAAGAGCAACTCCCGACATCGGCCGATCGCTCTCTCAAACACATGCACAAAACACCAGAACCCATGATAACGTGAACAATGTCCGTCCAACATCATGCCACCACCATAGTCCTCCCCCAGGTTTCCCCAAAGTCTCGGCTGCACTCCGAGCAAGCCTTCGATGCAAGCCTTCTCCGTTTCCCCGCGAAAAGAGCCGTCCCTGAGACACCGTCTCCACGAAAGACATGGTCGTCTGGGGTTGGCTCATGCAAACCACACACTGCGTACGGTCATGAGAGGCCTGCGTGTCCCGTTGCTCTGCCTGCCTGTCTCCCTGCCTGCCATCATGTCGTGCTTGTTAAACGTGCCATCCCAGACTCTGGCTATCGCAAAAGGTACAAAGGTACCATGACCCGAAGCCATCGCCAGCTCAACCCGGTCACTGTCGTGCAGTGAGGCGCAATCATGAGTTCAAGCTTCCCCATACTCCATCCTTCCTCTGTACTCCAGCTTCTAGGCCCGTCTTCTCCACGTCCTTCCCCAGCTCATCTCCATCTCCGCACACTCCACCATGCTCACCTCACCTCACTCACCTCACCTAGTCTCACCACCTTGACTGTCTCAGCCCGGTCCGGGAAATGCCCTCACTCCATCCCCAGTCACTCTGCCCTGCCGACTTGTTCCGGACACATGGAAGCCACGGACCATCACATTCCAGAGCCCCTTCTTGGCGATCGGCCTCTGCCCACCAACACCTCTCCCTCGGAGCCTCTCCGTTACACATGTCCCTGTCGGCATGATTCTAGACACATGCAGTATGTACTGTAGTTATCATATGTATGTGTTGTGTACAGAGGCACCCTCTAGAGGCACACTGCGAAATCCCGCAACATGCCAGTTGCACGTGCTGTCTGCTTTGCCCATTGACATGCTGGATACCAAGCCGTACATCACATTGGATCAAGCCATACATATTAGATCAAGCCATACAATTGGATCAGCCATACTTGGATCATACATCATATCGGCCGAGGGACTTGCTTCTCACGGACGACAGGAACCAGCGCATCGTTTCCAACTTCCATGTCCCATGCCCAACTACGCCGCAATGCATCGAGACCTCAACTTGCAACACGGCCGTGTCGAATTCATCATGTTATCTTTTCAATGTTTCATTATCCACAGTGTTCCATTTGTCCTCCCATTACCATATCCTTTTAGTTGCCATACTTCTTAAACGCACCAATGAGGCCTCCCGTCGAAGCATCGTGACCCTCGCCGTTGCCCTCCTCGTCGAGCTCCTTGAGGATCTTCTTGGCCAGCACCTTGCCCAGCTCGACACCCCACTGGTCGAAGCTGTTGACGTCCCAGATCGCTCCCTCGGTAAAGGTGAGGTGCTCGTAGTAGACAATCAGAGCACCCAGCTCAGCAGGGCCGATCACGCCGCCCACCAAGATTGAGGTGGTAGGTCGGTTGCCCAGGAATCGCTTGTGAGGAACAAGTTCCTCGGCAGTGCCCTCAGCTCGGACCTGCTCATCTGTCTTGCCAACCATGAGAGCCTCGGCCTGGGCAAAGTAGTTGGAGGCCAGCATCTTCTGGTGGAGGTTGTCGGTGATGGGGTTGTGCGACTTGGCAGCCAGAATGAAGTCGGTGGGGATCAGCTTGGTGCCCTGGTGGACAAGCTGGAAGAAGGAGTGCTGAGCGTTGGTGCAAGGCTCGCCAAAGACGATGGGGCCTACGTCCGTTAGCATCTCGTTGACATTCAGAGGCCATCACTTACCAGTAGTGTACTTGGCGGAAGATCCGTCAGAGGTGATGGTCTTGCCGTTGGACTCCATGGAAAGCTGCTGGAGGTAGGCAGGGAATCTGTGAAGGTACTGGTCGAAGCTGCTAACCGTCAGCAGGAATCATGGATCTCATGCGAAACACTTACGGAGCAACCAGGTGAGTCTGAGCCTGGAAGAAGTCAGAGTACCACACACTCAGCAGACCACCGAGCACGGGAATGTTGTCCTTGAGAGGAGTCTCGCGGAAGTGCTTGTCCATGGCATGAGCACCGCTGAGGAACTTGTGAAAGTTGTCAAAGCCAATGTACAGAGCAACGCTCAGGCCGATGGCGCTCCAGACAGAGTATCGGCCACCGACCCAGCTCTCAAAGCCAAACATGTTCTTGCTGTCAATACCAAACTTGGTCACCTCGGGCTCGTTGGTGGATAGAGCAACAAAGTGCTTGGCAATCTCGCCCTCGCCGTTGGTCTTCTCGAGGAACCATGTCTTGGCGGTGTTGGCGTTGGTGGTAGTCTCAGCAGTGGTAAAGGTCTTGGAGGCAATGAGGAAGAGAGTGGTCTCGGGGTCAGAGGCCTTGAGAGCCTCAGCCATGTGGGTGCCGTCAATGTTGGAGACAAAGTGGAGAGTCATGTCATCGGCGCCGTAGTGCTTGAGAGCCTCGGTGACCATGACGGGGCCGCTACATCATGTTAGTGCTGATAGCTCCGTCGACGTCCTCACTTACAGATCAGAACCACCGATACCAACATTGACGATGGTGGTGAGCTTCTTTCCGGTGTAACCCTTCCACTCGCCGCTGCGGACTTGCTCGGAAAACTCCTTCATGTGGTCCAGGACCTCGTTGACACCGGCAGTGACATCGGCGCCATCGACCTTCATCTCCCAGCCGCCAACGTTTCGCAGAGCAGTATGGTAGACGGCACGGCCCTCGGTAAAGTTGATCTTGTCGCCAGCAAACATGGCATCGCGCTTCTTCTCGACGCCAGCCTGCTCGGCCAGCTTGACGAGGAGGTCGATGGTCTCATCGGTGAGGAAGTTCTTGCTAAAGTCGAAGAGGATATCGGCGCTGACGCCCTCGGCCTGGAAGGTGCGGGTGAAGCGGTCGAAGCGGTCGGGGTCAGAGGCAAAGGCCTCCTTGAGGACAAACGACTTGCCAACGCTGTCGCGGTGAGCCTGGAGGTCCGACCAGGCGGGGAGTGTGTTGGCGGGGGCCATTTTCGAGGTGGGGGGAGGTTGAGGATGTCGGTGATGGTTCGAAAGCGAGGATGGCTGAAGCAAGATTAGATCTACCCGAGAAGCAAGGTTCGGGTGAGATTGGATGTTTTTGACAGGAAGACGATTGTCGAGATGCGAGCGAGAGGGGGGAGACGAGGATTATGACACAAATCGGAGGTTCCAAGTTGGGCAACCTCTCTGGCTGGTTGTCCCTTCCCGGTCTGCATGGCGTGGAGGGGGAGGGGGAAGGAGCACCCAGCGG
>JABFEX010001781.1:0-23978 GCA_013623515.1 Fusarium illudens
GTGCAGCACTCGAGCCGGGCGTTGGCTGTAAGGTGTAGTTAGGCGGGCACGCTGATCAACGGGAAGAGGCGAAACGCCTGCGAGACACACAAAAAGGGGGGGCGTATGATATGACTTGAGGTGAGACAGTGAGGCTCCCTCTCGTTCGTGAGAAAAGCAAAAGAGTTTTTCGTTCGAGCTTGGGGTTGCACGATGGGGACGGGAACCATAGGACGCGTAAGATAAAAATACTTATAGCCAGTCTGGGCACTCAATGTTGATGCCCGCATATCGGGACGACCTGCTCGAGAACCGAAACGGAAGTCTATTTTTGCTTTGCAATGACTTGTCCTCTTCCATGTCGTTCGATATAGTGGTTCTCGAGACGCAGGTTTCGATCGATTCGGAGAAAACGAGAAGAGTCTGTTGAATCGAGATTTGACAAGTGTACTGATGAGTTCATGACGACGAGCTCCCGTCCCTCCCTTTCGAGTACATATATGCATACCTTGCTCGCGTAGTCCGAAGGGGAGCGAGTCTAACATCAAGAGAACCTCAAATTCTCACAACGCAGGGAAGTACAGACATGCATCTGCCGAGACACGACAACAAAGGAGCCCGTGCAGATGGCCACAAGAAAGTTGTGCAAAGGCAATGCCCCAACAGTTGCTTTTCGATCAGATATCATTGACCGTTGCTAACAGGAGAGAAGAGAGAACGAAGTTTCCCATCCCACAGATAGTGATAGAAAGTGAAAGAAATAAAAGAGGTTAAGAATGTGCGTATGTGACGGACCATTCACAGTATCACATACCGTGCATCTGCCCGTCTGTGTCCGTCATGATATCCCTTCTGTCCCCCCCTTATCCAAGGGACAGAACAATGCTCTCAAACATTACATTCAACACCAAGACAAACGCCAACGCCGACGCCCATAGTAAAGATGAAATCTTCCCCCAGCACTGCGATCCCCTTTTCGCCAACTTCCCATCAACTTTACGCCTTGTACAACAAATCCAAAAACCCAGTGGCCAGATCCACCACGACACTCTTGTTTGGCAGCGATCCTGCAACACCGTACAGCGCCGAAGTGTCACCCATGGCCTTGCCGTGGAGAGTCTTGCCCTCGACGATTCGCACGCGTTCCTTCTCCCGCTCCTCCTCAACCACCGCCTCAAGGTCGGCAATCAGCTTCTCCCAGACCTTGGTGATGGGCAGTGTGACGGCGACATGAATGGCAGGAGGGTTCTGTAGAGCATTGAGATGCCATCCCTTGGCACCCATGCCGTCAGCGATATCGTAGATGTTGAGGTTGCGGGCTGTAAAGGCAACCACCGAGACAAGGGGCTTGCCAAGAATCTCCAGTTCGCCCCCCAGTGCCGGTGTGTTCTGAATAGCATTGCCAATCTTCTTGGCAGTGCCGACAATTTTGGTGCAGGCCTCGATGTAACCTGCCTCGCCAATCGTCATCAGACTCGCCCAGCAGCCGGCAATGAGCGCGCCAGGTCGAGATCCGGCGATGCCAGGAGAAGCGTAGACACCGCCAGACCAGTCGGGGGACACAAAGTACTGGAAGGTCCGTAGCTCGGCAGAGCGGTAGAGGACAGTGGAGTTACCCTTGGGCGCGAATCCGTACTTGTGCGTATCGCAGCTGATGCTGGTGACACCCTTGAGACGGAAATCAAAGAGCTGAGACTCAAAGCCAGCTCTCTCGAGGAAGGGAACGAGGAAGGAACCCAGGCAGCAGTCGACGTGAAGCCAAATGTCCTTCTTAAGGGCGAGCTTGGACAGGGCAACAATGTCGTCCATGATGCCGTGGGGGAAGTTGGGCGCGGAACCGACGAGCAGGATGGTGTTGGGGTTGATGAGACGGGAAACGGCACGGACATCGACCTGGTAGTCGGGACCAGGGCAAGAGACCAGTTGAATCTTGATCTTGAAGTACTGAGCAGCCTTGTGGAAGGCAGTGTGAGCCGTCTCGGGGAGAATCCTATCACGACAGGTCAATATCACCGCGCAATGGCTTGCCAAGGAGCAGCAACTTACATCTCGGGCTCCGTCACTCCGCGCTCATGATACGCCCGCTGGCGCGCCGCCAGACAAGCCATGAGAATACTATCGGTTCCTCCGCTGGTAGAAGTACCAGCGGCACCGGGAGGCCCGTGGAACATGCTCAAGACCATGCTCACAACCTCGGCCTCCATCTTGCGCACGCCAGGGAAGACGTCGGGGTGGATGGGATTGGCGACGGTGAACTTGCCAAAAGCCTCCGTCTGCAGCTTCAGCAGCTCCTCCTCACCGTGATACACAGCGCCAGACACGTAGCCATCCTCCCAGCGCGTGTGGTCCATGTTGGCGAGGTTCTCGAGCTCGGAGCGAACGGTGTCGTGAGGGAGACCCTCCTTGGGTAGGGTGAGGTAGCGGATCTGGTCTTTGGGGACCATCTTGTCGGACATTTTGCGCAGACTGTCCTTGACCTGCTTCTGGACCTTTCCGCGCAC
Organism: Fusarium illudens; assembly: GCA_013623515.1. Lineage (NCBI taxonomy): Eukaryota > Fungi > Ascomycota > Sordariomycetes > Hypocreales > Nectriaceae > Fusarium > Fusarium illudens. The sequence continues at coordinate 2,481 of JABFEX010001781.1, forward strand.
GCCCGGGGCGCGGAGGAAGTAGCCGTAGAGGATGCGACGGAGGTTGGTGTAGAGCTCGACGATGGAGCCGATGAGGCCGCGACCCTTGAGCTGCCAGAAAGCGCGACGGGACCATCGCAAGACGAAGAGGAAGAAGAGGATATTGCGCAGCCTAGATGAATCAATCGTCAGCGCCCGGAATCAATCACAAACGGACACGCATCTGTGAAATGCGAATCGACTCACAGGTCGAGGTTCAGCAGCGACCAAGAGACGTCATGTCTCCTGCGCTTGACGGACTCGAAGCTGCCGCGCAGGTTAGCCGGCAGACGAGCGAGGCCCGACATGGAGGGTGATGAAGCCATGATTAAACAAAAAAGGGTATGAGAAGCCAATAAAAGAGAAGCAGAATAATTCGAAAATGAGCGACAGAGTGAGGATTATCACGAGAATTAGTACCGAGAACCTCTCAAGAAGAGATTCGAGAAAGGAGCTTGACGTCGACGATGGAGATGGCGGGGGGCATGGACGCTACTTGGATATTTTTTAGCGGGGCCCGCTTGCCGGAAGGCCATGGATCACATGCTGGGGGGCGGATGGTGTGGAGCCCGCCCGGGCTCCAGCGCCCTCCATGGATGTCTTCCCCCTAATCTGTAGCGGGCTTGAGCGCTGAAGGCGGCCGACCCTCACTGAACGAGGTCAAGAGCCGAGGAACACCTGCAGCGATCCCTGCGCAGGCCGTGTCATTGTACATGAGCGCCCTCGTGAGGGTTACTGCTTGTGGAGGACCAGCGACCAATTCTTTTCCCCCAGCTTCCCCATTCAGGGCCTTGTCCCGTGCAAGCAGCCTCTCGCCTCGTGTTTGCTGGCGCGGTGCCGCTTGGGGAATTGGTAACGTTAGGTCGGCCATCGTTGCGGCCCTAGGGCTCGGGGTCTGGAATCACGGTCGCCACGGGTCCCGTCTGGAGGGTCTTCCGGGCCGCCAGAGCGAGCTATGGGTCAGGGCTGGACGGTGGAGGGTTCCAGGTTGATTTGGTGGGCTTGACAGGGGTGCGTTGTGTGAACTGGTGGACGATGATATCACGGTCGTCGAGTTTGCTCTTGATATGCACAACCTCTTTGCTATGGGAGGCTCTGTTGTCGTCGATACGAGTAACTAGATGAGTGTCTTGTGTATCTGAAAACATCCAACCTTTAATCACATCAAACCATCTTAAAAGCCATCAATCTCAAGTACAAACCATCCCCCCGGCCCCCAACGCAACACCCGGCATCACCACGGCTCCGGACCCGGGCCCTACGACAAAACCCCGTTCCCGTCCTCCTCTCGTCGGTGTTTCGTCTACCAATAAGCTTCAACCTTTTATGTCCGGCAGCAAGCGAGCATCCCAGATTGGTGACGCATCTGCTGCAGGCGCCCCGGCCAGCTTCCAGAATAGAATCCTGGCAACCTGTATCCGTAAAGATCCCTGGACCGTGGCTAAAGTGCCTGGCCACATTAGTATCCCAGTCGCGCGATGCTAGGGTTACCGAGATGATGCGCTACCGCTGTGGACGAAAGATTTCCGCCATCGTTAACCCATACGGAGGTCGTCTATCTGCCCATCATAGGGTAATGGAGACACGTTCTCAAGAGGGGAATGGTCGAGGCGTTTGGAAGATTAATGCAGCTTCATGTCCACCTATTGAAAACAAGACTTGAACACCACGATCCGTCTCGACAGTCGCATCCAAACCAGTGTACCCTTGGATGTGACTACATCCAAAAGACCGTCAACGCCATGATACCACGCAATAGGTATCTCGTAATTTTTCCACCTCCAGATCCCTATGAAATCCATCGAGTCTATCGAAAAATAGAAAAAAACGCTCGATCAAACCGCGCTTAAAATGCCCATCCGTGCTGCTCATCTCGCCGCCGCCGCGTCGCCATACTTTGTCGTCAGTTGTTGCTGGTAGTAATGCGACAGCTTCTCGCAGGACATGGCGCCCGAGATGGTGCAGTCCACCATGAGCGTGACAAAGTCGCCGTCCCGGTACGCGTTGCCCTCCTTGTTGCGTCCGTACGAGGCAAACGTCCGCTGCGGCACGAGGGCGAGCTTGGAGAGGATCGTGGGATGCCATTGCACAATGTGCTCCTGTAGAAGGGTCAGAACGTGGCCTCGGATCGGGTAAGATACAACTTACAAGAGCGTGCCGTTCGGCCTTTTGAAAGTTGTAGCTCTGGTACAGAGGATCCATCCATGTCTCGACAAAGAACTTAGCCCAGTCGCCGTTCCGGAGGACGTAACTGTTAGTGACGAGCCCCGCGTCGTCCTGGCTCATGACGAGGGCCGCATCCCCGCCCTTGAGATGGCTAAAAGTCTTAATGATGCTATCCGGGGGCACGACCGGCCAGTCCTTGATCATGAGGCTCTCCAGCTTGGCCGGCTCCATCACCTGCGCCTCCAGCGTCCGGTCGAGGTCCATGATGTAGGCGTTCTGGTCCAGGAACCAAATGAAGGTGGCGTCGGGGTACAGCGACAGCGCATGGCGCATCGCGATGATCTTGGCCCATGATCGCGGGGACTTACCCGTGGCGTAGTCTGTAGCCTTTACGACCATGGCCTCGTATCCTGTCGCCACCTGTCAGCACACGCGATGCGCAGATCCCCAGGTCAGATTCCGCCTTACCGTGTTTTGCCGCATACTGCTCGCGGTTGTTCTGGATCGACTTGAGGTAGGCCGAGCTGTATTGCCTATTGTCGAGGACCGTCAAGACCACCACCGGAGGGTTCCCCGATGGAACATGTTCGCGGTACGGTGTCTCTCCCCGCGATCCGAAAAGAAGCCATAGGCATCCAACCGCAGCCAGGAGAAGTAGCACCAGCGTCCTCGGGCGAGCTCGTCGTAGAAAGGATGGTAGTTGTGTGGCTCTCGGTCGGAAAGGTGGAGGATCAGAGCTCTTGCGGGGAGGATATGCGAATTGCATCTTGGGCGAGCGAGCCGATGCGACGGGGTCGGTAGCAGGTTAAATGTCTCTGTTCAAGAGTCGCGATCGGTAAAAAGGTTCAATTTCGAGCCGCCAAGTCGCCGATATGGCCAGCGCGACTGGATAAGGAGATCGTCGGTCGCTGACCCTAGCGAAGGGAGGCCGAGGGACTTGTGTAACGTCCAAGAAGGCGGGCAGTCGATTATCTCGGGTCGAGAGGAGGTATTATCTGTCGCAACAAGCAGAACATAAACGAGCGACGTTCTGAAAATCCGCAGCGTTTCCAGAGGCAATCAGGAAGCCATTGGTGTTGCAGTTTTGGTGATAGATGGCCTTTTGGTTCAACCGAGTTCATGAGGCGGCGGCCCACATGCCAGGCGATTTGGCTGCAGGGATATGAGAACACCACCCAAGTTCCAAACGTCATCTCGGTATCGGATTCACAAATATCCGACCGAGACATTGACTTGAAAGAGTCTAGAACCACGAGAATGCACTGCGAACACGTTTGTGTCAACGGTTGTGGAAATGGATCGATAATGCCACTGCACTGTATGGCACTGCTGGCTGGTTTGCCTTTAATGGCTCCGAGTCCGCGGGAATAACCAACAGCTGAGATAGTGGATAGCAAAGGATAACACAAGAAAGAGTGCTTTTCGAGTATATTGGGGATATCACTTGCATGCAGGTTGCACGTTATCTGGGCCAGGGCACAGCCGGGATCTTTCTTCTCCTTGCTTGACCTGAGGATTACCTCGGGAAATGGGAAGCTATCGCATTAGATCTTGACCACCCTCGCAGCATCATCAACTACCTGGGTACGATAGGTACCCAAAAGAAACCGGATAGTCCAAGTTGAATTGATTAGTCAAGTCCTCCTCAGTGGGTTTACAGTCCCTGCATAACTAGGTATCAAATACGACAGTCCTTCATCTGTCCGAGTAAGAACATCTGTGCCGCCATCCCTTGCAGTCTTACCCAGTATCTAACTTGGAAAAGGTTGGACTAATGAAAGGGGAATTGCTCGGCAGGAGACTAGATGCAGCCTATAGAGCCCCATCTAACACAGCACCCTAAACAGGCTCCCTTACTTGACGGTGGTCGAACACTTGTCAGAGAAGGGACAAACTGACCAGTTGATGGCCCAAGAAGCAGCTCAGTCGAACCTTTCACTACCCAATCAAGCGAATGACTCCGACGTAGGGAAGACTGCCGTGGGTGGGAACAAGCTCAAGTCCAGGAAACGGCTCGTCCACGGATCCATGGATGACGAGTGCATTGCAGAAGCAGTTGACCCATGCCAGCATCCATGACAGGCAGAATTAGATTATGGAAGAACACAGAGAACGTTGATTAGATATAAGTAGCTCTACGCTCCTACGATGTCATTATATAGTTTTTCCATATGTCAGACACGAACGCGGTGTCTCGGTAGGTACTGACACTGCAAGATGGCCAATGAATGCAAAGACGGAAAACCGGCCGTGAACTCAAGCCATGGCTTGAACTTCTAAAACAACACCACAGAATGTTTGAGACAATAGTCACACAAGAGGTGGGGATTATGATACATAGAAATGTCGACTTGACAGATATGGACTGGTATGTATCAACCATCATTTGGCCTTCTGCTCACTGCGCTGCACGAGTGTACCCAGCAGATGCCTCACATCGTCTGGACGCCCAAGGGCACCCCAATGTGTAAAGGATGGCTGACAATCTCAACCTGGCCGGCGAGCGAGGAGCCAAAACGGCCCTCGCTCAAGGCGCAGGCAGAGCGTATATCTTTGCACACAGACTAGTTGACTTGACAAGGAAGCGCAAGATCGAGGCAACTTAAGAGTGTGCAGAACAAGTAGACATCAAATGAGGCGCTTTCACTCTGATCGTGAGTAATCCTTCAAAACCCAAAACCCAAAACAAACATTCATTGATCTTTCTTACTCTCTTGGCTCGGCCCGTCATTGGCATTGTCCTCTTCACCATCATCGTCGTCCCCTCCAACATCGAGAACTCTGTCGCTCACGTTCTTGAGCACACGAGCACTCAGCTTCTGAACGCCTTTCCAAATACCCATCAGGAAGGTGAGTGCACCGATGAGTACAAATATCAGGTTAATGCTCTCGACACGGTTCCGGCCAGTTCCCTGCCTCCTACCGCCACCTGCCATGCCGCTGTTTCGGAGTTGCCACCAGTGGAACGGATTGACGGAAACCATGGTCTTGAACAAACCAACGATCCCCAAAGAGAAGAAGCCCTTGGTGAAGTGCTCGATCCATGACGTAGGCTCTGAGGGCAAAGGTTGCCTCAGGGCTTCGATATCTGTTACCACGCTTGTGACAGTCTCGCCAATAGTCCCGATGGGGTCGGACCAGAGGTCAAAGAGGGGATCTGCGATGAACCCGAGGATGAAGATGCTCAGTATGCAGAAGAGGATAGTCAAGGCGACCTGGGCCCACTTGCTGCTCAAAGCAGAGCCCCAGTGCAGTCGAGAGATTCGATACGTGAACTTGCAAGTCGGACACTGCCAATAGTTCCTCGCCTCGGTTGGGTTTGCGAGTCTCCAAGCGTTGAGACACCCCTCGTGGACGTATTTCTGTGAGCCCTTACACTTGCATGGTGATAGCAATCGACCCAATTCTGGATCGTCGGACACGTAGGTCGGCCGAGACGATGTCGTGGCAATGCCAAACGTGGTGGACGGTTCGGGAGGGAACTTAGGCTCTTCAGTATCGAGACAGATGCGACACGTGCGTGGGCCATAACGCCTGTTTCTAGGCGCAGCTTGGGGCTCGGGGCGTGGTGTCGTCTCCGGCCGCTGTGTCTCCGGTTCTGCCGGATGTTGCTGAGTAGAGGCGTCCCCTACAGAGGACCAGTTCCATGTCGGACGTGCATCCATGTTGATTGATGTAGACCTGCCTGCGGATGTAAAGAAGAAGACAGGATAGGGGCTAAGTAGTAGCCGTGGAGAACAAAGGAATTTGCTGAGTGATCATCGGCCGTAGAGGCGTTTGAGGCGCAACCTACATGTTTCTCAAGGCTTGATATCGTGCAAAGCAGCAAGAGAGCGGGGGAAGCACCTGGCCAAGAGATTATAACGGAAGATGTGAAAAGGCCAGCTCAGCCTTCCGCAGCAGAAGGTCTAGGAAAGCGACCGAACCTGCCGAGCAAGCATTGAAAGCTGGCTGTGCAAAAGGACCAATTTGACGAGGGTGTTTGTGTGAGTGGAGTCAAGGGAGAAGCTTCCTTGCCCGGAACGCGGATAAGACGTTTCTCCGCTCACAGCTCTGGCGGGCGAGCTCGACGCGCAGCTGGCCGTGCCTAGAAGCGGCAGCTGCTTGGCCAAACACCAAAGCTCCAGTTGTAGCCTTGCTTGCTCGATACCTATCTCCTTGCCATTCCCACGAATTCCTCCTTCGCAACCGACAGTGGAACCAGAACATCACATCGAATCTACAAGAGCAGAATCTTGAGCGATGGCGGACCGATACTCCTTCTCCCTCACAACCTTCTCCCCCAGGTACGTCTTGTGGTGACGACACTGCTATTGCCATTTGAGCATCATCACTGACAGAGTCGCAGCGGAAAGCTGGTGCAGATCGGTATGGATTGCTTGGCATTTTATCTAGATGCCAAAGGCGTGGCCTCTCCGAGAATCGAAGCTGACGTCTTCACATAGAGTATGCCCTCAACGCTGTAAACCAGGGTATCACTGCCCTTGGCATCAAAGGTTCGCATCTCGCTATACCTTGCATGAATTGCTATTGACCTTGACAAGCCACCAACGGCATTGTCCTTGCCACCGAGAAGAAGTCCTCCTCCCCCCTCGCCGACCAGAGCTCCCTCGCCAAGATCAGCAACATCACCCCCAACATCGGTATGGTATACTCCGGCATGGGCCCCGACTACCGAGTATTGGTGGACCGCGCACGCAAGGTCTCGCATACCGGTTACAAGCGCATCTACAACGAGTACCCCCCAACTCGGATATTGGTGCAGGATGTTGCGCGGGTTATGCAGGAGGCCACCCAGTCCGCTGGTGTTCGACCTTACGGTGTGAGCCTGCTGGTCGCTGGCTGGGATGAGGGCATCGAGCCTGAGGAGGAGGAGGTCGTCGAGGCCGATAGTGGTGAGAAGAAGGTCAACAAGAAGACTGGCGGCATCCTGAAGGGCGGCCCCATGCTGTACCAGGTCGACCCCTCGGGCAGTTACTATCCCTGGAAGGCTACGGCCATCGGCAAGAGCGCGACCAAGGCAAAGACATTCCTGGAGAAGCGATACTCGGAGGAGCTCGAGCTCGAGGATGCCATCCACATTGCGCTCCTGACCTTGAAGGACAACATTGAGGGAGAGATGAACGGAGACACCATCGAGATTGGTAAGACGCTCCGATTCCCGACATGAGGACTTGTACTGACATGACGCAGGTATTGTCGGTGCTCCCGCGGAGCATCTTCTGGGTCTTGAGGGCGTCGATGGGGCTGTGGGACCCCGTTTCAGAAAGCTGACTCCTCAAGAGATTGAGGATTACCTGACGAGTCTATGATTACTTCCACGCGGACGATTACTAGGAGAAGCCTTGTACAATAGAGAGGGTCATTATGCTCAATAGAGCTGGTTCTGGTAGAAAGGCGGCTCCTTCGAGCTTTGAGGTCTATGTTGGTTTTTCCTTTGCCGTGACGATGAATGTCGACCTGGGGCCTGCTTCGACACCGACAATGTCCCAACCTGGGGGAGGGTTGAATGCCACCTTGAGCCATGATTTGACTGGGCCTTGGGAGTCGTTTCCCAGACCAAGTTGGCCGTTTGTGTTGTCACCCACCACATAGACGCAGCCGTCAGTAGTCAGGGCGATGGCGTGAGACTCTCCCAGTGCAATATCCTGCACGTCCTTGTCTCCATCAACCTCTACATAGTTTGGTATCCCACTGAGGTCAGTAAAAGCTTGGTGCCGACTTTGCGAGCCGGGTGATTGAGCGCCCCAGAGGTACAGTCCACCACCTTCCGTCAACGCAGCGAGGGTGTATCCCCCAGCCGCAACCTTCTTCACAGGCTCACCAAGGTCGCTGAGGTCTAATACGAGACCGGGCACATGTGCAGGGCTGTGAATGGGGTCAGCCCATGAGTTCACATAAGGTGCATGTCCAAGTACCTAGACTCATCCACCTCACGACCCAGGCAATCCCCAAAGCGTGGGTCTCCAATCGTTGAGACAGAGGTGTCTTCGTGCAGGATGACGAATCCGCCGTCATAGGCAGCTATCTGACGGACAGCAGACTCGCTTGGCCAGGAGTGTGTGCTTCCTCTCGCCCTCCACGCAGCCAAGGACGGATATTCGACGATAGCCTGGGACGGCCCCTTCAGGCCTTCGACAGTGAGGACCTTTCCATCTGCAGAGATTGCACTCGGATGATCAAATATGGACCTTTTGTTGGCATCGGTAGAGACCAGTGTGTCTGGAGGCATTCCAGCTAATGACCATGTGCCGTCGCGTTGCACTCGGCTACGTCAACGAAAGGCTGACACTGAATGGGGTGGGTAGTATACCTGCTGTGTAGCACATCTGAGATACTACTCGGTCCAGTCTCTGTGCTCCAAGTATCCTTATGAAGGAGAAGATGTCGTCCGGCTCGTCCTTTGCTGCGGACGGCTCGAAGGTGAGCTGGTTCCAAGCGTTGAAGCCGGCTGCGTATAGCTCCGTGGCATCATCTGCCTGAGCGGTGCGCAGTGGTAGATCCATGAATGCTTTGGTCTTGCTCTCTCTGAATTCTACCGTGTGTGCTTTGGGCCTTTGTAGAAGCTAGGATCGTAAATTCCTGGGGTGATGTTTCGGTGTGTAGGGTACGAGGGACATGGAACGATGCTGGTTACTTTGTTTCCCCCCTCGAACTGGGATGATCGGGTCTCTCTCTACCTTCCTTCTATTTTCCGCTAAAAGCTTTGTCGAGAGGGGAAGTAATGGACTTTAATTCTGGATTGTTGTTCAATGGATTCTGATGCTTGGCATTGACTCTCTTAATAACGGTTCAATACCCGCCAAGGAGGTGGCGCCCGTTGCTGTTCCGTACAGTGTGAATTCAAGATCACTCTCGCATCCATACCTACCTATTTGAGCACTATTAACTCTTTCGATGTTATCAACTTCTTTACTAGAAGTTCCAATTCACGGATTATGCGCAATTTAAAAAAGGAGTTTCGAAAATGGGCAGCTGGAAGTGACGTCCCATCTTAATGCCTCCCTCCAGTGTGCGATATTGTCCGTACAGTGCAGAATCTGGAGGAGACTGTGAATTCAACCTCACTCATCACCACCAAGCCTCATATCCACTTCAATGCGACTGCATTCTGCCCATTCACAGTGAATCATGGCCCCTTATAATGTTTGGTCGGCCTCCCGCAGGCCTATTGCTCAACCAACACCATAAAGCGGCCTCCTGCATCGTCTCTGTGCGTATATGCCTCGCCGGCTGCCCTATTTGTCCAATGAATGGTGGGCCTCCTACAACTTGACCTGCAGCAATATCGCCCATGAGCAGGCGCTCACAACACTGCTCCCTCACAAAATCCATTCTTGGACGGCCAGCTCTATGGCTGGGAACCTCTGCATCACCTCTTCTGCCCTGTCTTGTCTTGCACCAGCCGAGCCTTTCATCTTACCGTCGCGTAACGTTAGGTGCCCAACCTCGTCGAGGTATCTTGACCTCGCGTAGGAGAGTCACAAGGGGCAGCCAACTACCTCTCTCTGTCATTCCTCGGAAGAAAACAATCATGACGACTACAGGGTCACTGTCCCCTGAGGGTGGGAGGTCTGGCTCCTCGGTTGAGAACCCGCCTGTCGACGAAGCGGCCACGTCTGTCCCAGAGATCACTGAGACGGTCTCTGTCATTGCGGCAGACGACATTACAAAAAGCGGCGGAGATGAGGTCCTTGGGGATAGGGAAGAGTCACCCGCACCAGAAATCGTCAACCCGAGAGCCTACCAGCGAGAGATGCTGGAACAGAGCCTGGAGCGGAATGTCATCGTCGCGGTCAGTTGTCTTTGTCTCCTCTGCCCTGTACTGTTTGGCTGACACTATGCAGATGGACACTGGAAGCGGGAAAACTCAAGTGTAAGACCTTTCTAGAAACGTTTTCAGAATTCGTGTGTATTGACTATTGCCAGAGCCGTTCTTCGCATCCAAGCTGAACTGGAGAAATGCTCGCCAGAAAAGGTGTGTATCTCACGAAGCCCCAAGTCCAGAAGCCGTTAACAGGACCTAGATCATCTGGTTTCTCGGAAAAACTGTTAGCCTCTGCGAGCAACAATTCGGGGTTATTCAGAAACAGAATCCGTCCGTATCCATGAGATTGCTTACCGGCAAGCTCAACATCGACGCCTGGTCACCAGAAGTTTGGCCCAAGATTCTCAATGGTACCCGAATTGTCGTGTCCACCTTTGAGATTCTCCACGACGCCCTCACTCATGCCTTTGTGAAGATGGACATGCTTGCACTCATCGTGTTTGATGAAGGTACGTAACCTGCAATCCCAACCTGTTCCTGCTAACCAAGACGAATAGTTCACAACTGCGTTAAGAAAAGCGCCGGACGAAAGATCATGATAAACTTCTATCACGAAAACAAGAACGCTGGCCTACCTGTCCCGGCAATCCTGGGACTAACTGCGAGCCCTGTCATTTCATCAGATCTTGCCAACATCGAGACGCTCGAGACCACCATGGATGCGCTCTGCACCACGCCGACAGTACATCGAGAGGAGCTGCTCCAATGCGTCAACAAACCTCACTTGGTTCGCTCGGTATACGAATTTAAGAGACGTGCCGAATTAACAGCTCTGATGCGGACGCTGCAGACTGCGTATCTGAAGATGGACATTACAACTGACCCGGATGTCCTCAGGCTCAGCCGCCGTAAGAGTGAAGAGAGCCGGAAGAGACTCAGGGATGTCATTATGAAGAACGACACCTTCTCCCAGAACCAGATGAAAGGCCTCTGGAACAGAAGCAGGGACATCCTCGAAGAGCTCGGCGGCTGGGCGGCTGATCGGTACATCTCGAGACTGATCGAGGACTTTCTCACTCGAGTTGACGCACCTGACGATACCTGGTCCAACGAGAACAGGTCGTATCTTGCAGGATACTTGCGCGAGGTTCCGATCAGCTCTCTTGGAAACGCACCTCCGACATCGGTAGATCTCTCATACAAGGCCGCAAAACTGATCCATGAACTCCTGGCAGCCGGGGATGATGTAGTGGGTATCATCTTCGTCAAGGAGAGGGCTACAGCGAATGTGCTGTGCGACCTACTGAACAACTCCCCATCCGTCCAGACCCGGTACCGCGTGGGTGCAATGGTTGGCACCTCGAGTTCTAGGAGCCGGACACAGAACATGCACGAATTCAACAATGGAACCAGTACTCAGATCCTCGAAGACTTTCGATCTGGAGTAGTCAACCTCCTCGTGGCCACCAGCGTTCTAGAGGAGGGCATTGATGTCCCTGCCTGTAACCTGGTGGTGTGCTTCGACCAGACAACAACGCTCAAGTCCTTCATCCAGCGTCGTGGCAGGGCTCGCATGCAAGAGTCAAAAATGATTGCCATGGAAAGCTCCGCGACGAGCTCTCACGCGTGGGAGGAACTGGAAGATGGAATGAAGAGACGGTACCAAGACGACCAACGGGAACTGGAGCGACTGGACGAACTGGCAAGGTCGGAGCAGACAGGCTCGATTTACTATACCGTCCAGTCTTCTGGTGCGCGATTGGACCTTGACAACGCCAGACAGCATTTGGATCATTTCTGCCAGGTTGTGTTCAAGGCAGATTATGTCGACCGGCGACCAGAGTACATCTTCCACAGGGAGCAGTCCGACCTGAGCGAGTCCATGCTACGGGCAGTGCTCAAATTGCCAACAGGCTTACCAGCCCATCTGCGCGAGTTCAGGAGTTCCTACTCTTGGAAAGCAGAGAAGAACGCAATGAAGGATGCCGCGTTCAGAGCTTATGTGGCCTTGATCGAGGAAGGGCTCGTCAGCGAAAATCTACTGCCCCTCAACGTGACCCCTGCGGACCTGGTGGAAGTCATAGAGTTGCAGCCTGAGCCTCTATTCAACCCTTGGATCCAGGTGGCACAGGACTGGAAGACGACTGAGGACAAGTGGCTGTACGGCTTTGAGTTCTGGGATGAGGAGTTTGACTATCCTGTTCGTTTCGAGGTTGCGCTCCCTGCTGAACTGCCACAACTTCGGGATATTCGACTTCATCTTGATGCCAACTACCAGTGGTCCGTTAAACATGTCTCGACCAGGAAGATTTCCCACGGCGAGATCACTGGTCTACCTGATCACACGTCCACCTTGCTCGCGCTTCATTTTGGACATCGGTGGTCGGTTGAAGATCGTGAGCATGTAATCAAGGTCATTTACGAGGACAAGGACATTTCTAGGGCACAGATTGGTGGCGCACCTTTCCAGGGGAACGAGGACAAGGCAGCCAGCGCTCTTGTTCGAGATAACCAAAGATCCCCCTACCATTACGTCAAGACGATCCCATCGAAACCTTCCCCGGAAGAGGTGCAGCACCAATTCTACGAGTTCGAACTGGCGCCGCAGGATGAACCTTACATTGTCATTGAGAAGTGGACGCGACGGGCAGACTTGCTCCATGCTCCTAACCATCCTATACAGGAGCAGAAAGTTAGCACCAAGCCATACGACCGGGTGCTTCCAGTCTCATGGACAACTGTCGATACAGTCCCGAAGCGAGTCGTCAAGCTTGGGATGCTGATACCCTCGATCATCCACGAGATTGGGGTCCAGCTCGTCGCTTCAGAGCTATCCTCGACCTTACTGCAGCCTATTGGCATCTCAAACCTACAGTTGGTGCTCGAGGCTATTAGCTCCCGCAACGCGCATGAGCCCGTGGAAAACGAGCGGCTTGAGTTTCTGGGAGACTCTATTCTCAAGTATTGCACAGTCATTCAAGCCTATGCAGAGCGTGAGTCCTTCGCCAGTACTACCTATTATCCTTACTGACTTGATTACAGATCCTCTCTGGCCTGAAGGTCTGCTCGTGCACTTCAAAGATAGGCTGGTTTCCAACATGCGACTTCATCGCGCGTGTCTAGAAAGCGGCCTTTCCAAATTCATTCTCTCCAAGGCATTCACCGGAAGGTCCTACGCCGGTGGGAAGTGGAAGCCTCTTTACCTTGACGACTTCCTTCAAGACGTTGCTCCTCTTGATTGCATTACCGGGCACAAGAACCTTGCCGACGTGGTAGAGGCACTTATTGGGGCCTCTTTCCAGGACGGAGGTATGGACAAGGCCCTGAAATGCATCTCGGTCTTCTTGGGCGAGAAGTGCCACTGGCATGAAGCCGGTAGAGGTTGGGATATCCTATTCAGCGCGGCTCCAGATGGTGTGCCGCTGCCGCCTACCCTTGAACCTCTTGAGGAGTTGATCGGGTACTCTTTCCGCAAGAAGTCGTTGCTCATTGAGGCGATAACGCATGGATCGTATGCGGGCGATACTCACCAGCGATCCTATGAACAACTCGAATTCCTCGGTGACGCGGTGCTCGACTACATGATCGTCACCAAGGTGTTCAACGTCGACCCTCCGTTCCCCCATTCGAGCCTCCATCTTCTCAAGACAGCGATGGTCAATGGAGAGTTTCTCGCTTTCGTCAACTTGGAGCATCGTCTACGCCGGACAGAGACCAATGTCAATGCCGAGGGTGTCGTGGAAGACACTGAGACGACCTTGGCCCTGTGGCAGTTCATGCGCTACACCTCGCCGGCAATCGGCAACGAGCAAGTTAGAACCACAGCACGTTTCGACATTCTGCGAGGTGAAATCGTCGATGCCATTCAGAACGGCACGCATTATCCGTGGACGTTGCTTGCCCGTTTCCAGCCCAAAAAGTTCTACTCGGATCTATTTGAGGCACTCATCGGTGCTGTTTGGGTTGATTCAGGCTCCATCGAGGTCTGCGAGGGTGTGCTCCGGCGATTTGGCATCCTGCCTTATCTGGAACGCATCATCCGTGACAAGGTGCACATCAAACACCCCAAGGAAGAGCTCAGCGCTCTAGCTGTTGAAAAGAAGGTCGAGTACGATTACACGGTGCTTGAGGGTGTAGAACCCGAGTACGTGTGCAGGCTCAAGGTCGGGGGGCGACTCATGGCGGATGTGAGTGGGGGAGTGAACAAGGAAGAGATCATGACCAGGGCTGCTGAGCTGGCGGTGAAGCGTCTGAATGAGGAGAAGAGGGCTGCGGAACTGGGGGTAGAGCCAATGGATCTGGAATAGACGATGAGGGTGACGATGCATGAGGATTAGATGCTACGCAATCGCGCCTCCAATAGACCTCGTGTATCCAAAACTCCAAGATATCAGCTAGACATGCCTCTTTAGTTCATCCAAGATAGTATCCACGGTCCACTCAAATGTCCTTTCAATATCACCATCGACACCAACCTTGTCCTGCACCTTGATCCTCTCCTTCTCCAGCACACCCATCCTGAACTCACCCTCCACATCGCCGCCCTCAAACATCCAGGCATGCTGCTCCACATAGTTGGGCCACACGACCTTGTCCACATAGCCCGGCGGATCGGCCCAGAAGCCCTCGAGCGTGACATACCCGTCGCGCGCCTCCCTCCTCGCCTTGGCCTTTGCGTACGTCGTCCTCAGAAACAGCTTGATGTCCAAGTTTGGCTGTATAGCCGCCATGGAGGGCGAGAAGAGCAGGAATCCGTCCAGCAGACATAGACGTAGGTTTGAACGGAGGGGATGGTCTGGGCCGAGGGCTGCTTCGACTTTGGCTTGCTGGGCGGCGATTGTGGATTCTGAGACGGGGCACTTGCCCACGGAGTTTTGGTCCTCTTTGGAATCAAGGGTTGGCTTTGAAGAGAGTTGGTTCTGTAGTTTCATGGTTGAAAGGGGGGGGGAGATGAGACTTACGGGGAACGAGGCATGCTGACGTATATAAGCCAAGGAATCAGCCATGCCGGGGATGTCGATGGCCTCTGCGCAATCCCAGTCCAACAGGCCATCTCTCATAGGAAGTCTACGATCCAATGTCAGCTGTAACATTTTGACTGACAGAATAGGATGCCCGCACTCAGCCTCGGGCCTGTAAAAGTCATCCTCGTGCAGGATAAACGTGTGGGGGAGGATGTCGCGCAGCAGCCGGGCGAGGGTGGTCTTGCCGCTGGAGGAGCAGCCGGAGATGGCGACGATGAGGGCCCTGGTCCCTGCCATGATGGGATTTTGTTGTGGGTAGTTGATGGGAGTTGTGTGTATGGGGTTGTGAGTGACTTTTGAGATCTTACTTGGTTGGTGTATGGAGAACCCCCACTCTGGATGCATGCATGCACGCCACCGATGGTATGCGCTAGATTCGGTAGTTGGGGCACCGAAACCGGGATCTCGACGCGTGTCGCCTTTATCATTCACATGGGTGTGTTTGTTATAAGTAGGTATGTAGACGATCGGGTGGAATACTGTCAAAGCTGATGGTCGAGTCTGGTAGATTCTCATGTTATGAACAAGTCAACCAAGTAGCAGCTGCGTTGTATTTAGTCCAGGGCTCAGAGTACCCGTAACTCCGGTCAGGAATGACATCGTCTTTGGGCAAGATCAAGGTTAATCTAGGCGTTGAAACATCCCTGCTCGTGCAGTTACCGATCCCGCCCTTGTCCAGACCCACGGAGCATATGCATGATAGTGGTCACAGAACAGGGGAGGGCAACGTCATGGAAGTTTGAGGGTTGGATGTAGTAATGGCATTCAAGGCTGCACTTGATTGGCTTCTCTGCTGACTTGAACGCGCCGCTTGTACCCGCGTTAACGACCTCGCCCTTCCCTCATCTTCGAATGACACTCTTCACCAGGACGAACCAACCCATTGACCACGACTTCTCTCTCCACTTCACTCAAGCAATCATTCAAGTACTCACCAATTCATGGTATTCTCTCGCACTGTCTTTCATCAAATCCTCAATGACCATGGCAGCTGCGAGACCCGATGACGGCTGAAGCGCCGTTTACGACCCTCTGGCAGAGACACTATGTGATGATCATTGACCTACCGGATGGATTCACTTCCTGTGCATGTCGCCCAATCGAGCCGATCGATCGAATCATGACGGGGCTTGTAGATTTAACGACCAACAGCCTTTCCTCTCTGCGTACCTTGAACTCTTTCCACGACTAAGAACAGCTCGATCTGGTTTTGTTTTGTTATGCTCTATTTCTTGCCAGTCCCATGCCCAAGTGAGCTTGACCATCATTTGAAGGTTTGAATGGGTACGGCGCTACGAGGGCTTGCGCACACTCTATCATAGAAGGTGAAAGCAGGAATGTTGGGAGCGTGAGAGGTCTTGGGAGATGCGTCTGGCGAGATCTTGCTGGCATGGGTCTCTATCCGGTTGAATCTGATCTTGCGACTCGTATCGGATTCGCTTCCGCGACCGAGGGCCCCTGACACGTCATGAACTCAGACGATACCTGTAATACCTTTTCAGCCGGTCAATGTGGGGGGTGCCGCGGAGGAGAATGTGTCTGAGCCTGGGAGTGTGCCACGGGACACAGGCACGCCGAGAGGTGGCGAGATCTATTCTTACAGTCCAGTCTACAAAGTTTAAACAAGCATTTCATATAGGATAGCATGTCATATTCATGGGGTTCTGTTGCTAACCTTCTACTCCGACGCCGCAGGCATTGCGAAGCCACAACTGTGCAACCTCGGACGCGCATGGCTTCTTCGTCAGGTAGCTCGACACAGAGCATATTACCCAAGGCCATACACGATCCATCTACGGAAGGCTTTGTTTGAGTCGCTTGAGTAACATATCTCGCCTCTCGCACACCCATTTCTGTAGAGCCCTGTGGGATTGGGGGAAAGGCAAGCATTGTTACTGAGGTGTCAAGGGACGAAGAGGAAACTGAAAACAACGTGGAGGCTACTTCTCCGCAAAGCTGAGCGCTTTTAGAAGCGGACGGGTGTCATATCAGACCACTTTGAGAAGACTATGTCAATCAAAATGGGACCAACATGAGAGAAACTTCGACTTAAATCACCAATAGGTATCTCCAACATTCGAAATCACTTTACTTAAGTAGTATCCAATAGGCCCCAACAGCTAGAGATATTGTGTATTAACGAGGTTCAGAAGCAGGTAGTAGGGTGGGGTGGAGGTCAAGGCAACGTAGTCGACGAAGGTTGAACATTGTAGGCTTGCAGCAGCCGTATAACGGCCTCGTGCCTATATACGGTGGCCTATACCTCCGTAGTAGCGGCATCTAGCTATCCTCATCCGCCGCCTCGGCGTGGGCGCCCCTATCTAAGAGCAGCCACACAATAGCCACATGCCCCCACGCGACGGCCCATAATAGCGGCGTCTGGCCCTCTCTATTTGGCGTCTTAGCGTTAGCGCCCCTATCTAAGAGCAGCCACACAATAGCCACATGCCCCCGCGCGACGGCCCATAATAGCGGCGTCTGGCCCCCTCTATTTGGCGTCTCGGCGTTAGCGCCCCTATCTAAGAGCAGCCGCATAGTAGCCTCGTGCCCCTTCTCGGCGGCCCGCGATAGCGGCGTCTAGCCCCCTCTATCTGGCGTCTCGGCGTTAGCGCCCCTATCTAAGAGCAGCCGCATAGTGGCCTCGTGCCCCTTCTCGGCGGCCCACGATAGCGGCGTCTGGCCCGTAATATCTGGCGTCTCAGCGTTAGCGCCCCTATCTAAGAGCAGCCGCACAATAGCCACATGCCCCCACGCGACGGCCCATAATAGCGGCGTCTAGCCCTCTCCATTTGGCGTCTCAGCGTTAGCGCCCCTATCTAAGAGCAGCCGCATAATAGCCACATGCCCCCGCGCGACGGCCCATAATAGCGGCGTCTGGCCCCCTCTATTTGGCGTCTCGGCGTTAGCGCCCCTATCTAAGAGCAGCCGCATAGTAGCCTCGTGCCCCTTCTCGGCGGCCCACGATAGCGGCGTCTGGCCGTTGCTATCCTCGACCTCGATATTAGCGCCCTTATCAAGCAATAGCGCCGCTACCTCTCGGTGCCCGAACTCGGCGGCGCAGTAGAGCGGCGTCTGGCCGTTGCTATCCTCGACCTCGATATTAGCGCGCTTATCAAGCAATAGCGCCGCTACCTCTCGGTGCCCAGACTCGGCGGCGCAGTGGAGCGGCGTCCGGCCGAACCTGTCCTTAGCGGCGGTCATGTCGAGCAGCAGCGCGATCACATCTTCCCTTCTCGGACCATCTACTTCCGCCATCGCCGCTATGTGCAAAGGAGTCCTGCCATTGTGGTCGCGCAGTCTCATGTTCGAATCCTTCTGGAGGTCCTCGACCAGGTCACGATGCCCCTTGTACGCAGCCCAGAAAAGCGGAGTATGTCCTAAGGCATCCACGAGGTTGACGTCCGCCCCTGCTTCAATCAACGATTGCATCGCAGGACGGTGGCCATGCATTGTTGCGTGATGTATCGGTGCCATTCCTTCTATGTCCTGTATGTTGATCGCTGCGCCTGCTCGTAGGAGACTCTGCATGACCTCGGTGTCACTATGCCGGCAAGCATAGTGTAATGGTGTTCGCCCACGGATGTCTCGTGCGTTGACATTAGCTCGATTGTCTAGTAGCATTTGCAAGGTGTCGATGGATGGTTCCGCGGATGCGTAGTGGAGTGGTGTCCAGTCGAGGATGTCTTTGTCATTCACTCCCACATCGCTTCTTTCCAGGGTCCCGATGAGATTCCAGCCCCGGCTGTTGTGAACCAACCAATGTAGGCGCGTGAAGTTGAGCATATCCTCTTCGCCTTCCAGAGGATTGTAACTTTCCACAAGGGAGCATTCCCAAGAGCGACCCTGCACCTCGTATAAGCCCATAAGGCGTGCCAAGGTGTCCTCAACATCAGCGTTTCGCAGCTTGTTATCAAGTTCCGATTGGAGCCACTCCAGCCCTCTGATGTCACTTTTGTGAAACTGCTGGGCTTTCCTTAGCTTGATAGCATCGGCGAGTGCCCTCAAGTACTCCATCAAGAGGGCAATGGCCTTGGTGGTAATGTCAGCCCGTCCTGAGAACATCTTTGCGGTTTGAAAGAGCCACAAGTACGCATCGGCGGCCTCTTTCCAGTGCCCTAGCTCCTCATGTGGCTTGGCATGTTCTCGTGCCCATTCAACGATGGCATCGGCCCGTGGTAGCTTGTTTTCTCTGCTGAGCGGTGGGATGATGCTCAGGTAGACATCTTCCAGGCTGCCAAGTCCAGTGCTTTGGATGTCTTGGGCCAGTTTGGAGAGCCGGGTACTGTGCAGTGCAATCGATTTCCATGCCGACTGATCGCTCACGTCGTCCCTCTGTGCAGGCCGTACATCTGCTTTGTCCTCGATTCGCTTCATCGTCTTCGCCGCAGCCCATATGAAGGCGGAGAACATGTGCTGGGCGAATAATCTTTTCAAGGGGCTGAATGACTTGGTCGCCAAGATCACATTCGCAGTGCTCTCTTCACAGGCCTGATGGTCGGGAGCATCTTCGTCGGAGGATTCTGGAGGGTTCAAGGCCTTGTATCTTCCTGTGCGAAGTTTCAAGTTGGATGCGTATCCCACAATTCGATGGGTTTCCACCCCGATTGTACTGCTGTCATTTGCCGATTCGTCTTCCTCAACTTCGATGACTTGCGCAGCACCATCAGGCATCCACCACCGGAGGTCTTGCCGCAGAGCGGCCGTGTGCGAGCCTAGAAGTCGGAGGCTAAGCTTTGCCGACGCACCTTTCCGCAACCACGCGTCGTCTTTGGGCCTTTCTTCCCCATCCTCTCTTTCGGTCCCCCTGGCGCTTCCATCGTTCGGGGACTCTTTCTGCTCCCTTTCCCCCGCCCACTGACCTTTGTTGTTCTCGCACTCGTCGACGGAGTATAGCCATAACGAAAGCGCTGCTTCGATCTCGTCGGAGTAGGCTCTCCATTTTCCGGCATGGAATTTGACATGAAATGCTACCGACTCGCAGCCATGTGCTCCAGAGGACTTGAGAGCCTTGAGGGACCAAGTGAGCACCCGGCACTCGGATTCAGGGCGGTCAAAGAGGGCATCCATCGCCATCTCGATTGAACGGGCCAAGGAAATGGCCTCCGCAGATGCTGGCCCATGCCAGTCGGCGAGCTGACCAAGGTCTCTCCTCACCTTCATCACCCTGTCGGCGTTCGAACAGGAATCGAAGCTTCTGCCCTGGATCGCCGAGCGCGTCCGATCCATTGCATCATCTCCGTTGTCGTTGGCCTGCGGCGGTTTTCCCTTCAATCCCTGGCGCGGTTTCAGTTTCCCAAGTTCTTCCGGATCTTCAATCGCGGCAGTTCTCCAGTCCCAACCACCGTCGTCTGCCCAATGTCTGTGGTGTTTTTCCCCATCAGCTTTGGAGGGATGCAGCCAAGGAGCTTTCGCCCAGTCTTCCATAGTCATTGCTAACCAATCCATCTCGTGCCCTGAAAGAAGTGGTTGGCACGTTGGATTTTTGGCGAGATTCCGACGGACAATCGCTCTGAGAATGGCCATGATGAGAGTTGCGCCAAGTTGGACGACCGAGACCGACCAGTGCATGCCGCGCAAGCCGACGAACTGCACGACGAAGCCGCAGAGGGCGACCATTGAGCCGGTAACAGCTATGAGTTCTTCGACCTCGGTTTCCAAGAAGCGCTCCAATCTCGTCTTTTTGGGTTGGGTTCCGTTCTGGGTGGTTCCATTCTGGGTGGTTCCGTTTTGGGGTGGTTCCGTTTTGAGTTCTTCCGATGTTGTTCGCCATAACTCTTTTAGCTTTGGCCATAGCTCTTTTAGCTTTTGTCTTTCTGCTCGTTGAGACGTCGTAACTAAGGCCTGTGCCTTGTTAGGGAAAATGGCAAAGGACTCAAAGACCTGGTCGTTGACGGTTCCAGATCTCTGCAGCCAGACAACTCGGGCGCTCATTCCAGATGCCGGACGGTATCTCGTTTCTGACGTGCTGCTCTCGACGACGTGGGCACAGATGAGCATGCCGACTCCCAAGAGCAGCGTACCAGCTGCGGTGCAGGGAAAGGCGTAGTCGGCGACAGGTTTTCCATTCTTGAGCAACATGAACGTGAGATATTTGGCGGCGATTCCGGAGTAGACGAGGACGCCAGCCTGAAGGACAAACCCGCATGCGGCGACCACATACAATTCTCCCCTGCCTACTTGATTGTGAACGTTGAGGGTGAGGTTTGGTGCATCGGCGTTCGTGTTTCGAATGATGACCACCGATGGGCTCTCTTCCTCAGTCGTCTTGGAATTCGAATCTTTGAGAACTTCGCGGGTGTCGGCGCCCGTCTGGGCCTCTATATCCTGGTCGACATGGCCGTCTCGAGTGGTAGGCTCTTGCTGTGAGGTACGGGATGGCTGATGGGCCTTCTGGGCTTTGTTTTTGTCGGGGCTCTTCTTGGTTTCCTTCACAGAGTGGCGTGGTTGAACGTGGTAGCCGAAGATGCGTTCTCGAAGAGTCGGCCCTGGACGATAAAGTGAGATTAGGGTAAGTAATAAACG
>JABFEX010001785.1:0-30081 GCA_013623515.1 Fusarium illudens
CCCCCCACCATCAGCAGCATGCTGTCTCAATGCCCGTGATACCGCCGGCAAAAGCCAAGAGCTTCTCCTCTTTCTCGGCTCTTGCCTCTTGGTCTTTGCTTCCTTGGTTGGTCGTCTTTTGGTTTGGAGCTCGGGATTACATCAACAGACCTGCATAAGCTCTGCGGCGTGCATCATCCAACAGGAAAGGCCGCGTATCCTCCTCCAACCTTTTCCCCTCTCAACTCGTCAGCCATTTTTACAGAAGGTCATTAACCGATCTGTACCTCCAACCTACCGACCTACAGTACCTATTTACCCAGAAAACAATCGGACTGCGTGTAATAACGAGCTGCCATTACCACGCCAGCTTCGTCTCTACTCATTCCGCCAATTCACCAACAAAAAACCGCCTCCGACCTCGCCGCTTCCGGGCTCCGTTGAGGCTAGGCCTCGATCAAAGAAGGACCCTTTGGCTTGGCCTCTTGTTTCCTTTTTTAGGCTTGTCGAGTCCCGCTTTTACGCCTCCCCCTGGTCCCTACTTGAACCGCCCCCAAAGCCAGTGGTGGATGGATTTCGGCGACTCCAGATCTCGGCTCCCGTCCTCAACTTCTGCGCCCAGCGTCTAAGCCTCGTTCCTCTTCTTACTGTCATATTTCTCCTTCTCTCTTCATCTTCTACCGACAACAGCCTAGACGCTGGGGTGACCTGTCGAATCCTGTATCGTCATCTTGACGCTCTTATCGCTTGTGCGATCTGCGACTGACTTTGGCCAGCGATGGCCAGTCACTGAACCTCAACGACCCTCTGTCTCCATTTCCTTATTTCGCCTCCAATCCTCCCAAGCCAACGCCGATCCTCGCGACCCCTCAAACAAGATGGTGCGACTCTTCCACGACCTACTGAGCCGGTTACCGCGATGCTGACATCTTCAAGGGCTGCTGCTTCTCTCGCTCTTCAGGCCCTAACTCGCCTTACCCAGGTGGCGCTCCCAACGCTTCGTCGCGCGCCATCAATCCTCCCCCGCTGGCCCTTCCAGAAGCCGTGAGCGGCCCCGTGCCCCAAATCCCCGCCGAGAGACGCCGTCGCCGTCGCCACCACGACCGCCCTCTAGATCAGCATATCGACAAGCCCTTGCGACGGCACGAGTGGACTTCCCGCGATCGTACGTGGACCAGGAGAAAACTGGACCAGGAGCGCGCAGACTTCTTCGATACGCGAGTCACGGGCAGGCCCGAGATCTGGCAGACGGTCCATGCTGCGCTCAAGGTGCTATGGGATCCTGCGAGCCAAGATGCCCTGGATGACGGCTCCGAAGGCCTCGCGACGGCCCAAATGATCCTCTCTGCCGCCGAAATATCTCTCCCGACCGGCAACCTCGCAAACGGCGTGTACGACGCACTCGGAAACTACTACCAGCTGCCCGAATGGATTGTCTGCGACCCGCAGAACGTGCAAGAAGATCAGCAAGAAGGCGCCAAGGGAGATGCTTCGACCGTAGGCGATGACACGGCAGCGGACGATGACCTAAGCGACGACGACGACGACGACGACGAGATTGAGGGGAGAAAACGAGAAAAGGGAAAAGAAGTCATTGATGTGCGAGAGCAGGTAGCGTTGCAAGCCAGGCTCAGCGAGAACGGCCGGGATATCAAAGTCCGCATCACAGAGTCGGAGTCGGTCCGAAGCGTGGCCAGGAAGATCGCTCAGGAAGCCGGTGTAAGCTGCTCTGCATATCTGGATGCTCAACGGATTGCTAACGTGCCCCTAGCTTGCATCAACAAAGAAGATCCGGATAGCATACCTGGGCAAGATTCTCAAAGAGAACTCATCGCTCTCAGCCCAAAACTGGCAGACCGGCCACATGGTCAATGCCCTCGTCTTCGACCGGTAGAACTAATCGTCGCTGTCAAATCGTCACCCCGCTACTCGCCAAGTTTCGTGGCTGATTGTCCCTCCATCTCATCATGACTTTTGAGGACACGGCCGCCAAGTCACCGTATCCCCCTCAGCCCCTTTACGATTATGCGCCTGCATACTGTATCAATGGCTTCTCTCCCTTATGTTGGTCTGCTATCTGTCATTGGCCATGTCTGGATAATACCCATTTCGTTTTACCCTGTCGTTTCTTATCTGGAGTTTGGTTGGTGCTGGCCCAGCGAGTCTTTGTTTTATCCCTCCTGTGTTTCTTTTTACTCATGCTTTTGAGATTGGTTCTGGATATTCTTTCAATCCTATTCTTACACACGCCGTATATTTACCCCATGATGTCCCCGACGTCGCTTTGCGAAGTACAAGATAATATAGACTCATTAATTCGATGAATCCCGACTAGGTAGTTCATGCACCCGCTCGACGAAGAGCCTCTGACTGTCTCCCGTGACCCCGCGTATAAAACCATGTGCCTTTGTTTGGAATCAACGTCTACCTAACCTGCTTACAATTGAACTCTACCAGGGACCCATCGCATAGCCTTTTGGTGGGAAAACACCCATTAACATGCTCCGACCCTGACTCCGCTCCAACCATCGTCATGAATCTTGCAATGGTGTAGTAACCCTTCTCGTCTGATCAGGGCGCTTTCACCTATCATCAACTGGCCTAGGCTGTAGAACCGATCTTGTTAAGTCCCTTCAATGAACCCAGGCTCAGTGCCAGACCCTGCGATCGGCTTCTTATCCGAACGAAACCGGTGATGGGTCCATCTTCACCCTCCTTCTCGATGCTCAGGTTGGCCAGAGCATCCTCACCTGGATTAATGGTTAGCAGGGTAGATCCTAAAACAGGCTGATAGAAGCAACTTACCAAACACGCTCCTCGCGTAGAGGTTGGCGCTCAGGAACTGGCAGTCACCCTTGAGACTAGCCTCTGGTGTGAGGCAGTTCATATTTGTGCAAGCCATTAGCTGGTCAAGGAAGTCGCGCAGCGACTTGGCCTTCGAGTTGATGTTGACCTTGTTCTCCCACTCAAACTCAGTCCACATGGTGCGGAACTGAGTCTCGGTGCAGGTGGCGGGCTGGATGTAGTCCATAATGTCAACGTGCAGGTCGTTGAGAATCACAACGTTAGTGTCGGTCGAGTGCGCTCCATCGTACACCACGTTTCCAAAGATGACTCCCGTGTCAGTTGATGAGACCTTGATTGTGCATTGCACGTTGTGGAAGTCGTGAGGACCCAGGTTCTGCGTGGTCGGGCGCTCAACCACCTTGAGGTCGCCCAGGGTGGCAAACTCGACCGAGAGATTCTGGAGAGTCTCGGTCGTCTGGTTGACCAGGAGGACATCGAGAACGATATCGAACTGATGAACCTTGACATAAGCTTCGGCGTAGACGGGATCAGAGAAACCGGTCAGCTGAACCACGCGGCTGAGCTTGGACGAGAGATCCTCAGCAGTGCCTTCACCACCAGTCGCCCGCTCCAAATCCACCTCAATCTCATCGAGTCCGTCACTAGCATTCTTCTTGGCGAGCTGTCGGATAGGCACAACATCGTCAACCTGCACAGCCGTCTTGGCCTTCTCAAAGGCCTCCTTGGCGGCCCGTTTCTTCTCTTCAACCTGAACCATGGCGCGGAAGGCCTTGCGAGTGTCGTCCAACCACACCGTCTCGAGCTCCTTCTTCTTCTCGAACTCAGCGAGCGAGCGCACACAGGACATGATTCGGTCCACGGAGTCTTCGTCGATAGGTGCCTTGACAAACTGGGACTGGCCAACTCGGATGATGGAAATCATGATGAGCATCGCCTCAGCCCTCAGGGCGTTGGTTCGTGCCTTGTCAGAGGAAATCTCGTGGTGTCGCATCACAAGCTTGACAAGAGTGGAAGACAGGACAGTTGCCAGGTAGTAGTCGCCGTCAAGAATGAGTTGACGCAGCGGCGGCTTCTGAGCAGACTTGACAGCTTCAAGCTTCGCAGCAGCCGAAGACTGGCTGGTAAGGGCGGTTTCAGTGGCATATGTGCCATCGGCAAGGACCTTGCGCGATCCAGTGGGCGCGGCCTGCTTCGAAGTTCCGTTAATGTGATCATCGACCTTCGAATCGTCATCGTGAGAATCCAAAAGCCGTTGCTCAGAGGCAAGGATAGGCATCTCGCCCAAGCTGGCACGTATTCTCTTCCAAGCCTCACGAATGTCCTTCTCCTCAAGGGAGTACTCGCCAATGATCCACATGATACCCCGGTACACCTTGCCAGCTCGAACCTCGCCCAGAGTAGAGACGAGGCGCTCAATGATGGTGGTTCGGAGGCTGGGGAACTTCTCAACAACCTCCTTGACAAAGTTGATGACGTCCACGGCGGAGGCGTTGTTGAAGTCGGCAATGAAGTCCATGAGAAGCTCCACAACGCTTGCGGCAACCTCGGAGAACTTGATGGCGCACTGGTGAATCGAGTGAATGAGGAGGGATCGATATTCGGTGTTCTTCTCGTACTCCTGGTCGACAGTCTTGGAGAGCTCCTTCTTGAGCAGGAGAACAACCTCTTCGACGTTCTTGCTGGAAACCATCTCGAGGGCAAGACTAAGGGCCTTTCTTCGGACATCAATATCGGTGCTGGAGAGGACACGAAGGATCTCCATGGTCAAGTCATCCAGGATACCCTCATTCTTCTTGCGCAGCTGGTCGACTCGGTCAAGCACGATAAGCTTGACATTGTTATCCGCCTCCTTGATGCTCAGCTCGATAAACTTGGCGGCGGCGGCCTTGACCGCCACAGGGTTGTTGGTCAATGCAGTCAGAGAGGAAGCGGCTTCATATACAACAGTCGATGCGCCAGCTTCTAGCAGATCGAAGATTAATCTTAGGTATCGTGCCTGCCAATTGTCAGTTCGTTTGGCAAAGCCCTGTCGCAACGAATTCCAGACAAACCTTGTTCTGGGAGTTCTGAACAGCATCCTTGCGGATGAACTCGAGCTCAACGAGCTGAAGAAGCTCCTCTGCGTTGGGGATACCCTCGAAGACAGTCCCCAGGTGCATAAGCGCAGCATCGTGGTCAATGCTGGCCAGGGCTGCAAAGGCGTTCCTCTTGCAGGTGGCATCGCTCTCTCCTTGTAGGAAGGTGGCGATGAGTTCTGAAGCATCGGGGATCAAGGAAGGCGAGTGTAAATAAATGGAAGAAATAGCGAAGACAGCGTTCTTTCGGACGTAGGCATGTCGGTGCTCGAGACAAGATCGTGCCGAGGAAAGGAGGGGCTCAATGAGCTCGGCCTCTCTCAGCTTGCAGAGGAAGCGCAGGGTGTTGCCGCGGATGTATTCGTTGGGGTGTTGAAGGTCGTTGCGGATACCGTTGCTACACGAACATAGTCAGCAACATGCGATCGATGCGACAGTTGGATATTGGCAGGCGGGCAAGGAGACCTACCAGACCAGAATCATCTCCTGCTTCAACTTGCCACTGCTGTCGAGCTTGGGGCAGATCTCGTAGTAGAAGTAGAGGAGCTTCTTGAGCGGCTTGTACTTTGAGGGCATGACGAAACGGATGATGTGCATGAGAAGCGTGGGCATGGGATCTCCGTTGAGCATAATGGTCAAGACGCGCTTCATGGTCTCAACCTTGGTCTCATCGGTACCCTTCTCCAGCTGCATGCGCAGATCGGAGACGGTGGGGACGTCGGCCGCATTGTCCTGGTGGACGAGACTGTATGCATTCTCGAGAAAGCCAGACATCTTGAAGAGTGTCAACGGCGGCTGGCCGAGAAGGTGGGTGGTGGTGGTGGTGGTTGTTGTAGATGGGACGTGGCTCCAAGGGGAACGTGGGAAGTGGGATCCGAGGTGTAGGTGGTGTCTGGTCGGCGGTGGGGAGGCTCAGCTCAGGGGTCTGTTGCTCGAAGCTCTGGAGCTCTATTTGTCGGGACAAGTAGCAAAGTCCGTCTGGGCCATTCGTTGAGGTGTCGCAGCGCGCAATCGCCGACAAGTATCGCCAGAATCCCGTTGATAATCTGGGCCAGCTCTGGGCAGCGTCAGCTTCAAGAAGATCTGTCCTGCCAGCGCCATGTCGAACAGGTGGCACTAAGCGAGTTGACGGTCACGTGAATTTGCAAGGGGTAAAGCTGGCACTACGTCTCAGTTGAACGAGAATATTGACAAGATTTCCTAAAATGCATGGGGAGAAATAAATAATACAAAAACTTGCAGTTCTCTCACAAGACAACAATGTCTTGCCCCTAACCTTCAATCCTTGTAAAGTTGTGTTCCTACCGTCACAGTCAGGTAAGCTTCAGGTGTCTGGCGTTGTATTCCTGAGCCCGCGTGGCTGGCTGGCTGTCGAAGGTGAAGGGTCTACACCTTGGTGGTGAAGCTCCTGTGCCCCGCCAATAGGGTCCGTGCACTCTCTTCTCACCGTGTCTGTTCTTCCTGTCCCGCGATTCCTCCTCAGCCTTGCGAACCTAAGCGCAGTATTTCTATTTCTCCCCAGCCTGACAACTTCGCCGGTCTTCCCAGTCTCCTTACGGTCACCAAAATGTCTGCCTCAAACGAGCCGTTCTACCTACGGTATTAGTATGTCCTTACCATCCATTCATCTCCTTGCTCCACCGCCCTATCGCATCCCATCCCCATTGTTACTGGCCCATTGCTAATGACGTCTTCAAACAGCTCCGGCCACATGGGCCGCTTCGGCCACGAATTCCTCGGTACGAATCGCCTCGACTCTCGCCTCGCTGACTCTCCAGTGACCACGATCTGACACACAGCGTGATTAGAGTTCGACTTCCGAGTCGTTGGCGACGGTCGCAGCGCGGTGGCTCGATATGCAAACAACTCCAACTACCGAAACGACAGCTTGATTCGCAAAGAAAGTAAGACTTCTAAGTAGAAGCTGGTTTGGTGTGGTCTCTAACGGCTCCATAGTGTGTGTGAGCTCTGTCGTGGTTGACGAGATCAAACGCATTATCAAGACGAGCGAAATCACCAAGTACGCAGGACCCCATCCATGATAACCCCCGGTTAGTCCTAACCCCCATACAGGGAAGATGATTCAAAGTGGCCACAAAAGAACAAGGACGGGCGACAGGAGTTGGAGATCCGAATTGGAAACGACCATATCGCATTTGAGGTCAGTCTCACTAGGCTCGTCCACAGGGCAAAACACTAACATTGACGACAGACCGCCAAGATTGGATCTCTAGTTGACGTGACAGAATCTGCTGATCCCGAGGGCCTACGAGTATTCTACTACCTTGTTCAAGATTTGAAGGCACTCGTCTTCAGCCTAATTGCCCTGCACTTCAAGATCAAGCCCATCTAAGGGATCGCGAGAATCAAGCGACAGACTGTTCGGTGCCCCACGTAAAGTAAGGCAATAGTCTGGAGAATGGCATGGATGACCTGGTGCTGGCAAACGATACCCTAGAATGTCAATGGACGGCGAGGGAACCCATCGATGGGCAGGGAAGACGCCTACAACATGGAGAATTGGAGAAGAAAAGTTCACAGGAGGCAGCTGTCAAACGTCTAAGCGCCACCAGGGACCAAGGGTGAACTGCCACATTACCATAGCTCAGATACAAGCTGCCGATCAGAGGCAAAGGGAAGAGGGTAGAAATCGCGTGCGCGCGGCATGTTGGGAAAATCCTGGAAGCCCTGGGAGGTATGGTACGACGTGATAGGAGTTGTTGGAGAAAATGCCAATCGCGTTTGACAACGCGGGTCAAATCATGCTATGTATCTTGCCCTCTTCCGTATACTTCCAGCTTCGCAGCCTGCACACCCAAGTCCAAAGGAAAATACGCGCTCGGACTCACACGTGAAATTCGGGGGGGTCAAGGAAGATGCCAAGGATTGATGAAGTGACAGTCTGGTCCCGGATTGTCATTCTTCTGCGCGCATCCGAGACTTGGGTGAGTAGGTAGAGTAGGTAGGCATGATAGATGTGGCGTAGGCTTCGCGGGTGAAGAAACACCCGCCGGCCGGCTAGGCCCGCCAGAGGAACGAAATTGCTAGATCCAGGAATTGTATGATTTCGGATCATGCCAACGAAACGGTCTCGGAGTTGGCGTGTATCATGTCTTCTTACAGCTCATCACCCCATCTGAATGCAGGCGGGAACGCGGTGGGGGCGCTTTAAAGGAGGCGCTGGGGCTGGCCGATGGCGCCTCTGGGGACGGAACGGGAGCAGCCCAGATCCTATTGCTCGAGGACAAGGTCGCTGAGGAGGCCGTCTCAGTCCGGTGCGACGATTTTCATGGGAGATCCAGGCAAGATGACTCCCGAGATTCCATCAGACACCAGGTTTTGCTTCTCGGTCCCGAGACGCGCTCTGGTTGTCAGACGATTCCCATCGAGCTGATGTTGATGATGACGGCCAAGGTTCCACTGGCCCGTGAACATGGAAGTGAACCCCTGGGCTTCGCACAGCATCTCATCTCTGCATCGCGCCCAACCCAAGGAGAAAAGGAAAATGGAGAGCTGGATCCGCTCTCGCCAAGGTACATGGCGCCTGGGGAAAGCTACAGCTGTACCCCGGGTACCTACCTACCTCTGCGACGGACACGATAGGTACCTGTGGTGGTTAAGGTCCCTCCCGCCCGTCGGCACAAATCCTCACGACGGATGCCTCCATCCATCCAGCGCAACGCAACCTTAGCTATCCATCCATCCATGGACAAAGCACCTGCAAGTCCCCTAACTAGAGACACAGCATCAGCCCTTAGAGGCCCGCTCCATCTAGGAGGTCTCCACGCAACCGCTTCAAGACCCCGGATGCCAGCAAATCAGGCTCGCGTGCGCCTCCCAGGGCTCGCAAGGTCTCCCCATGAAAAGCCAGAAGCCAGCCCATCATCACCGACTTGACCCTTTTTCTTGCCATCGACCCATTTGCGATCTGGCATGCTTTACTTGGTTGCTTGATCCCAACTCTTCTGGCTTTTTATTTATTTTTGTATTACTACAGCTGCATCCTTACCTCTGTGATGGCCGCTTTTACTCTTGTCTTCTGAACGGGCTGTTGTTCCGCCTTTAACTTTTACCGTTCCTTCCTCAACTCTACCTAGTCTCCCCCGAGATCGCCACCCGTTTTGGTGACTGCCACCAAGTTGGTTGTCCCTCCTCTCTGCGACCCCTACGAGCTTTCTACGTCAGGCCAGCTTCTCCCAACTTGCATCGTCTATCGGCCTGTTTGATACCCTGGATTTCGGCCATCTTCTTTACAACTGCTTTCTTTTTCATTTATCTGCTCATTCTTATTTTAATTGATTCGTCTCCCACTCTACGTTGCACACGATGCCAACTCCATCATCCAATCCGCCTGCTCAGGCGTCGTCGCCTCGGTCCTTCAGCTTCTCGACCTGCCCTGACGATGTCCAACATCAGCAGCGCCCTTCCTGGCAGTCGCGCGAAGCCGCCCAGGAACACAGCGACGACATGGGCGTTCAACCCGCGCCGGACGCTTCGCCGCTCACCGTTGACGCGCCGCCCGCACCCGAAGGTCCAGCGAGCGACGATACCATCATGTACGAGGGACGCTCATCCGATGACCCATCGACGAGATCATCTACCATGTCTCCCCGTCCCCAATCTGCCGCCACCGCAGTCACATCCCCCATATCCAGCGGGCCCGGCTCCGACGTCACCAAGGGTCGAGACGCCGAGATCGGCTGCCAGCTGAGCCAGGAACCCTCAAACAACACACGACAAGCTTCCGAGACCGAATCCATATCTCGCGCGCCATCGAGCCGGAGAGGCTCGCCGAACCGCGAGCTGGAGTGGATTGATGCTGATGCGCAAGAAGACGAGCTCTGGTCGCCGTCGATGGGAGCCGACTACTCGTGCATGCGGGTGAGTTACACCACCACGCTCTACTGGCATGGCGTAACAATCTGACAATAACAGACGATTCCTTCATCACCATCATCATACCTGCGCTCAGGCAGCCGATTCCATGGCACACAGCAATCAGAGCGTCAGGTCTATGATGTTCAGGTTGAAATCAAGCATGTCGACATGCGCGAGTCTTTTCTCTGCGGATATCTCCGCATTCAAGGTCAGTAGCAACGTCATGTCTGGTCGCACAACGCTGACTCCCGCAAAGGCTTGACTGAGGACCACCCTACTCTCACGACATACTTTGAAGGCGAAATCATTGGGTCCAAGTACAGCTTCTACACCCAGCATGAGAACTGGGGTGCAAATAGCAAGGTTGACTTGAGCCACTGGGCTAAGTTCTCCGCCTTCCGCCCATTCCAGAAGCAGGCTCGCAAGGGACCCGTCACCATTCGTGATGCCGCTCAAAGGGAAACCATCTTTATGCGGTGGAAGGAACACTTCCTAGTCCCCGATCACAGAGTCCGCACGATAACAGGTGCCAGCTTCGAGGGCTTCTACTACATCTGTTTCAACCAAGTCAAGGGTGAAGTCAGTGGCATCTACTTCCACTCTAAGAGCGAAAAGTCGGTATTCCCTGGCAAGACGATATGACGTATCTCTGCTAACACCATTTTCAGGTTCCAGCAATTGGAGCTAAAGCATGTCCCTGACCGGGGATGTTACGCCGCAACCGAATTTCGTTGAGCGCAGATGCCTGGGAGCATAACATGTTCCGAATGAGGTGCTGCCCAGAGCACACTGCTTGTTTTTTTTGTTCGTCTTGGCTGGGCTTGGTCGGAAATATCCATATTGATATACAACAACACACATAGATGGGAAGCGGGTTGGGCATGATCCCGTTTGTTATGCTTGACGGGCCTACGCGAGTATTGTTTAGTGGGTTCACAAGGCTTGGGTTTTCTGGGAGCCTGTCACATATGAAAGCGGAGCACGGGAAATATTTGATGGGAGCAGAGCGACATCATTCCTGTACATGAGGTTTATTCGTCAGCCTCGAACTTTTTGAAATATCCACGTCGAAATGGGTTGAGTTCATCTGCTGTTGTTCCGTTGGCCGTAAGCTTCTGCCGGTTTGCGTAGGCTTCGATGGCGGGTTGAGAGACTTCTGAGTCAGGCCGCCGGCGGTAGGTGATGAGTCTTCTTGACCCTGTATAGTGTCAGCTTGAGTTGAGAACTTGGAATCGGTTCCTGAGGGAAACTTGCACTTGTTGAAAGGCTGGACGCAGACCACGACAATCTCGAGGCAGGGGTGGGTGGGCACCGGGATCTCGAGTTCCTCGTCGTTGGCGGTTGGCATCCAGAATGAGAGTCTGCCGTCATCAACCAGTGTGTCGACTGCAAAGTTGAGAATGTCGTCGAGCATTATGAGGAAGCTGTAGGGCTTCTTGGGCGGGACGTAGTTCGGATTCCTGCAGAAGTCAGCTTCGGAGCTCGAGGCAATGGGCCCTGGAGTACCACGAACATTCCCCTTTCCTTCCCTTGCTCTATCAGCCAGGGTGTTTTCTCTGGGTCTCGGATACCCAGCACCCTGAGTCCCTCTCGCACACCATATGGGGGGTCGCAGACGATCCCGTCCCATGTCCTTCGTTGTCTCCTGATGGGCGTGTTGGTCAAGTCTGACGAGAACACATCCCCTAGACACGAAGTCAGGCCGTACTGCTGGAAGTTTCCCAGTAGACTCTTCTTTCCACCCTCGCCACGGATGCTCCGACCATCGATATCACTTCCCCAGGCGAGAGCGCCAAAGTGAGCGCAAGCGACGGGGAATGAGCCCGTTCCAACAAAGGGGTCGTAAAAGAGCTTGCCTGGGGCAGCGAGGGCGATGTTGGCGGTGACCAGGGCAAGCTCCGAGTCCATGCTCGTGGTAGAGATGTATCCTCGTTTCTTCAAGTCAAATCTGACTAGTATTTCCCGAGATGAGCTTTCGACGTAGCGGCCGAGATAAATAGCTCTGGGATCTGGGATGCCAAGAGGAACGCTGTTGAACGGCCACATCTCAAAGACGGTGAATAGGCTGTCAGGGTTTGACATCTTGACAGGTCCTTTCCAGCCCAAGAATCGGAACGAGTTGATGAGTTCAATTCTCTTCTTCGCAGAACGGGTGCCTTGGTATGGTTCAACCTCAAACTTGAACGAGGTGTCCATGTACTGGTCCCAAAGATGCGACGTGTTTAACTTGACAGCCTGATGGACTTCGTCCAGCGTGCTTCCACTACCCCAAAGTTCATGGATGGACTGAGCAAGAATCGATCTCTTGATCAGCTTCTTGGCTGCTTCCACCGAGGGCAGCTGTACAACGCAGAAGGGGGACTATTCACGGTGAGTCTGTGATCCAGATACATTTGTGGGTGGACGCACATCTTGACTATACTCGATAATCTTCATGTCCAAACCCTCGACGATGGCTAGCGCCTCGATTTCGGCAACCCGAAACGACTCGTGCGCCTGCGCAAATTTTATGAGAAAGTCCATCTTGACTTTTTTTCCTTCTCCCGTCGTTATTTGTTTGAGGAGTAAAAGTCGGCTCACTTTAGACTCATGAGATAAAGTGATGGTGGGGGATCAGCGGAATTGCCAAAACTGTGAATGACTTCTTTAGCAGATAGTTTCTTTGACATCGATGTTGTCGGGATCAAACTCGAAAGTAGAGAGCATTTATCAGAGTTCGAGAAGGAGAATTCTCTAAATCCCTTGTCGAGGCGAAGGTGCTGATTTTAAGCTGCGGTTGCTTGCACAAACTCCTTGGGTCATGATCTTGTGAGAGGGAAAAATTCACCGACGAAACCCCGGCTAAGAAATCAGGGTCATTTCTGCGCTTCCGCAAGTGCCACCAGCTTGCTCTTCACCAACATCCTTGGGAGTACATCTGCGACTCATTCTTCCAAAGACGCAAAGTGAGAGACTTGCAACTCCAGTTTAGTGATGTTCCCGGCTGCCGCTCCATCCATTTACCAGTCGCCAAAATGCTTCGTCACATACGGCACCATGGGTCATGTTGACCAGAACCAAGCTCCACGAAAGGGCAAGCCTTGGACGGCAATTATGTCACTTGATTTTATACACAAGGTAAACTAACATCCCTATTCCCCGAAAACGAAATAGCACACAAGCTGACCGAGCGCCAGATCGATCTGATCCTGCCGGTAGAGGCTTTCGATACGATCCTTGAACAGCTCAACAGCACACAGAAGCACCCTCGATACTCCAAGGTAACCATGACGCTTGGAGATGTCCTACAGGGTGATTTCTTCAACGAGTACATTAAAAAGGGTACAAATGTCGCCATCGCCTATGACATTGTATGCTCATCTAGCTTTCTTAGGAAATATTCTCATGCTCTCGGAGGGAAAGTCGACTGTTGGCACGCTCTTTACGTTACACGAGGGTACGACGCCAGCAATAAAATGCCAGCAAACACGAGCTTACAGTAACTAGGTACACTCATGATGTATCTCGACAAGGAAACGTATGAACGTGCCGGACTGGTTGGGAAGCCATACGGTGCCAAGGGTGGAAGGGGATCAAAGCCACGCTGGGGTAAGGAACTGAGCATCAAGTTTTTCCTTTCTCTCCGAAAATGCTAATTAAGCAGTTGTATCATACAACCTTCGAGACCCGGCCATGTTTCGTGGGAAGAAGGGATTTGACCGGTTGATCTATGCCTGCAAAACGGTCTTCAACCACCCCACAGCCTGGCTCTTTTGTAACAAAACAGAAACAAGTGAGTGTCTAGCTCGGAGCCTCTCTAAACACGATCCGGCGTTAATATCAAGGTTTTCCAGCTCCAAACCCGGATCCATTACAACGGTTCTTTCCTACAGCCTTCACCTCGTCACCAGGTATTCGTCGGGACCTTCCCATCGTTCAACCAAACCTGGACGTAGATCCTGAAATCCTTGCCAACATTGACCGCGAAGCTCTGCAGCATTTTGCAACAGAGTGCTACGAGTGGTTGTCGCTCGTTCGTCTGGCAAGCCCACGGGTGGAACCTCAAGATAACATTGATTCCTATCTGTCGCGATACAGTGTACCGGGGGACGCCCACAACAACCGCAAGGTCTGCAAGCTGAGTTGGCAAGGATTCGTTTCGGCGCAGTGGCTTCACGGTCTGCTCATCGACGTCCTGGCCGCGTGCCCTTCGGAAATGTGGTTCTCCCTGAGCGCCACGCGCTTCTCAAAGAGTATTGCGGGCAACAGTGATGATCTCACCATTCTTCGGCCGTCGGTCGCAACTGGAAAGTACATCATGTGGGAAACGAAATCCCTTGAATGAGTATCTAGTTTTGCTTCGATCGCACACTTCGCTCGTCACCAATGCCCTCTCCCAGGATGGTGTCTTCAACCAGTTTTCGCAGCTCGGCCTGGCCCTGTGGGGTATTGAAATCGTCGCGTCCGGCCAGCTCCTCGATCCGTCTTCGGAATTCGGGATCAACATTTTCGGGAATATCCTGACTCTCGTCCATCGTGCCAACAGTTACCTTCAAACCCTCTGGCGGCGGAGGAATAACTTCAGGCATGACGGCGGCGGCGGTTGATGCAGGGTCGTTGGCTTGTCTTTCTACTCCCGCCAGGTACTGAGCAACAGCAGGATAGTCGCCCTCAGTCTCAATCTTTTCTCTTGCTGTGAAGCCTTCGGAGCCCCTGTGGTTTACATTTGCGCCAAGCTCCTCGACAAGAACCTTGGCGGCAACCACAGTCTCAACAACGAACAGTGCAGTCTCATTGTCCTCGTCTTTTAAGTCGACATCCACTTTGAACTCGCGGATAAGCGCTCGGAGGAGATCGAGGTGATCGTAACTGGCAGCGGCGTGGACAAGGGAGTAGCCGTATTGATCTTGTGAGGCGGCCAGGGTTGGCTTTTCTCGAAGGAGGGGCAACAACGTGGGGTCGTTATCGGCAGCCAAGAGGTACACATTCGCATTCGGCATGGTCGCAGGCGGTTCGTTGTATGGTACCGGGTTGAAGATTCTGCGATGGCGTATGGTAGTTGAAATCCAAGTCAAATATTGATCCTGGATTGTCTAGGCGCAAATTGCCCAACGCAAGCTCTCAAATCTAATGTGAGTGAAGTAGAAGATTTTTGGCGGGGTAGCTTGCATGTGTGGCTCAGCGAATGGAGTGCGACAGGGTTCTGTGCAGTATGCGGGCCCGTGGCACAGATTCGTCGCAACCTGGTACTGAGCGAGAAGATCATGATCAAGCCCTGCGTCCTTGGAGTTGGAAATGGATGGCATTCGGTTTGGAGAATGTTTATTGAAGTGTGAGGAAATTTGACCGAATAGGAAGAAACTACCCAAAGCGCCTGGAAGTCATGCACCATGCGTCGTACATGGGACAGCAAAAGCCACCATGATTACGGGCTCCGAAGACGGGCTTTCTGATCACGTTTCTATAGCCGTAGCGAGATTAACCTAACACGTCTACTACCGGCTACTAAAAGACGAACTTTGGAGTCATAAACTGACCCCAAGTTGTTCAGTCACAAACGGCGTGACGCATCTTGCCGTCTCGGCCAGGATCTTTAGGGTAAGGCGACGGGAGCCAGCTGGGGCACCTGGTATCGACAAGCCGACGCTCATGCTACCCAAAGCCCGGATGGCTCAATCACGATCCTTGCCAGTCAATTTTTGCACCTACTTGTTAAATATCTAGGTAGACAATCTCACCAGTCCGTCAAACGAGCCAATACCCTTGGTTTCTGTTGCCTGTGTTCCCTGCGGTCTGACTCATATTGGAGACTGGAGGAATTGGACTGAGGCGGTGCGCCAAGGCAGTTTCCAATCAATACCTAACCCACACAACCACCGCCACCACCACTCCAAGTGGTCTGAATCCATTAACCTGCAAGTTTGATCATATAAAGGAGCCCTATGGCAGCCCTTTGATATCCACCCAAGCAGGCCATATCGGATTTGGCCGTTTCTACCTGGACTTCAACCTTGCGTCTCTCGAGAGGTTCTTGCCTTTAGCCACCCCAGAACGGCTTCATCGAGCTCACTCCACCAACACAAAGAGGGTACCCAGATACCCTCTGATCTCTGTCCATACCTTTATCGCCTCCAACTCAAGGGTGGGTGCCTCTCCAAACTCCTCGTGATTTCGAGTGTCGGAAAATAGTTCTTGTGGTTTTGTTGGCTTCAGCCGGGCACCTGCAGCTACCAGGGCAACTCCGATGCACATTCAGACCAACGCCTGCCCCTCTTATGAGCAAGGCCGGCCGCATCTTGCCTGACGTACCACTGCTCCCCAGCTCTGCCTTAGATGCCTGCCAACTTTCTACTTTCCCTTCGATCTCTTCTCACATCTGTCAGTAGAGCCATTGCAAACCATCGAATTCCCAGCACTCCGCCAACGGGCATCGACAAAATGGCTGCCCCGTACATGCCCCAGGATGCCCAGGCCGTCTCGAGCCTGGTGCATGCCCTGGAACACGCCCGTAAAGAGAAGCGGCGTGGCGGATTCTCGGTCAAGAAGACAACGTTTGACGTCAAGGGATCTCACGATGGCATCCAGGTCGACTCTTGGAGGATGCAAGACTGGGATTACAAGCGACGTGACATGCCTACTTATGCTCGAGGCCTCTTCACGGCAAAGACTAGGAGGGACGGACCCGAGATTGCTGTGAGAGGCTACGACAAGTTCTTCAATGTCGACGAGGTTCATGAGACCAAGTGGGAGAATATCTTCAAGCGGACGCAGGGCCCCTACGAATTGACCCTCAAAGAGAACGGCTGCATCATCTTCATTGCTGGTCTTGAGGATGAGACCCTGATTGTTTGCAGCAAGCATTCCACCGGTGATCGGACTGACATTCAGGTCAGCCATGCGAGTGCGGGCGAGCAGCGTCTTGAACAGCAATTGGCCGCCATCGGCAAGACGAAGAGGGATTTGGCGCGAGAGCTCCGCAAGAGGAACATCACCGCTGTCGCTGAGCTATGCGATGATACGTTCGAAGAACACATTTTGGCCTACGGCCCCGACAAGGCAGGCCTCTACCTCCATGGACTCAACCTCAACATGCCCGAGTTTGCCACATATCCTAGCCCTCTCGTCCAAGAGTTCGCCGACGAGTGGGCATTCCGAAAGACGGGTCTCATCGTGATGGATGACATCCAACAAGTCAAGACTTTCCTCCAAGAAGTGGCCGAAACTGGAGCCCACGATGGCCGCGACGTTGAGGGCTTCGTCATCCGCTGCAGAATGTCCCACGACCCCTCTTCGGTTCCTTACTGCGACTGGTTCTTCAAGTACAAGTTTGAGGAGCCTTATCTCATGTACCGTCAATGGCGAGAGTGCACCAAGGCCTTGATCGCCGGAAAACAACCCAAGTTCAAGAAGCACACCAAGATCACCGAGGAGTACTTGCTTTACGCTCGGAAACGTCTTGCGGCGGACCCAAAGCTGTCTAAGGAATACAACAACAATCACGGCATTATCTCTCTGCGTGACGATTTCTTGAACTTCAAGAACCTCAATGGCGCAGATGCGGCAAACTTGGACGAGCTGGACCCGCTTGTCATGACCGAGGTCGCTCGTGATGTGATCCTATGCCCTATTGCAACTATCGGATGTGGAAAGACAACAATTGCTATGGGCTTGACACACCTGTTTGGATGGGGTCATATCCAGAACGACAACATCTCTGGCAAGGGACGTCCTCCTCGGTTTACGAAGATGGTATTGAATGAGCTCAAGGACCATGATGCCGTGGTTGCAGACAGAAACAACGCTCAGAGACACGAAAGAAAGCAGATCATTACTGATGTCAAGCTTCAACATTCCACAGCCAAGCTCGTTTGCCTCAATTTCAAGCACGACGAGGAGTCGATTGACGCAATTCGACAAGTCACCCAGGAGAGAATCATCGCCCGAGGAGATAACCACCAGACTATCCATGCCGCAAGCGACAAAGACAAGTTCCTCGGAGTTATGGAAGGTTTCATTAACAGATTCGAGCCCTGCAACCCCCACGCCCGCCCAGACGACGGCTTTGATGTCGTTATTGACCTTGACCCAACGGCTGGCAGTCGGCAAAATCTCGAGACTGTTGTCACGCAGCTACATAAGTTCTTCCCTAATCTGGTCAAGGAAGTCCCCTCAGCCGAGGCACTTGACAATGCTATCGAGTCCGCACTGGGATACAAGCCTGACTTCAAGCATGACATTCCTGAACGCGGCAAGAAAAACAAAAAGCAGCAGCAACAACCTAAGGCAGAGAAGAAGAAGAAGATGGAGTATGTGTCGGTCTCCGTCTCTAGCCAAGAGGTCAACGCTGTCCTGGAGCGAGCCTTCAAGGACGCAGAGTCATCGACTTCCCGATTCTTCATGCAACTGAAACAGACACGGCGCGTACAGCCCAAGTTCCACATTACTTTACTGCACCGGGCGGCCAGCAAAGATCATTCAGATCTGTGGCACAAGTACACTCTACTTCAAAACCAAGTAGAGGCAACTGGAAACCCCGAAGGAAAACTGGGAGAATGCGATGTCATGCTCGAGCGAGTAAGTTTTACGACTGCGGTAACACCAGATGAAGGACCTAACTTTAAGCAGGTCGTGTTCGATGACCGCATCATGGCCATTGTTGTCCGTCTGTCAGACGAAGATGATCAGTGGCAGTGTGTCAACCGTGTCGCTCATATCACGGTCGGAACTCGAGATGACACTGTGAAGCCGAAAGAGAGCAACGATTTACTCGCTCGATGGTTGGAAGTGGGTAGCTCCCCAGAAACTCAGATTGGCGAGATTGTCTTCACAGACAAGCCGATACTGAAGGGCGCAGTTGTGCCCGTACTGGCAAAATGGTAAAAGGAGTTCGTCTTGGTTCTGATGGGGTACGTAGAGACGTCAAGGACAGAAGCGGCGTCGACGTGTAGAATTTCGGTAGTTGAAATTGCGGGTGTAGAACGAGACACAGTCCGAAGGACTTTCCGCTACCAAAATCATCGTTAAATAAATCATAACGTCATTGCTTTGTGAGGTGTATTGCTTCTGGTTGCACCGGTTTCAGGCATGTAAAAGGCTCTCTCTATGACCGCACCAAAAAATCACATCTCCCGCTCTGGGGTCCATGTCTCGCATCCATTAATTTCAAAGGGGTATTCTAGGTCCATAACTAAACAGACAGCCAGTAGAGCGGCCGAGTCTGTTGAAACACTTCGCTTTCTACTCGTCGTCGAGGAATCGGCTTGCTAAGGCCCCAAAGAAGGGCACTTCGAATCTGAAAGGACGTCAGTGGCGATGTTTCCCTGCGTGCCTGTGCAGCAGCACATACCTATCTAGTATCTCGGCATCTCTATACGCCCTTAGCGTCAGGACGGCGATTAAGGCAATATCACAGAGGAAGAACAGCCAGCTCAGGAAGGTTGACCATGCAAAGACGAGGTGGAAGATCATAATGGCGGTGAAGAGCAGCGCTGATTGCCAAGCATGGAACCTGAAGAGGACGGTTAGCATCCGGGATAACTTCTGTGCATTGTAGATGATGTAAAACTGAAAGATGCTTGATAAGGGAGAGCTTACCTCACATAGTCACTGTTTCGTTCCAGGATAAGGAGTATGATGGCTCCAAGGGGCGGGAACGCAACATATGCCAAGCAAGCTTCATAGTCGAGGCGCATTCCTAAACTTGTATCGAACTCGCTGACCTCTGCAGCAGGATATGCGCCTGGCATGGTACTCGAGGCTCCAAACGCCCTGTTATCAGGGCTGATGGCAGCCCATCCAGCAGACTGTCCATCAAAGCCTCCCCATCCTCGTTGTGGCTGGGGGTGTTGTAGGGGCGGAGGGGAAGCGACCGGAGAGAAGGATCGTCTAGCGTCGTAGGAGGGTCGGGGAGAGGCGTGTTCGGGGGAGGTCACGCGCGAGTGCTCGGGCGGAGAGGACTGATAGGGAGCGAAGTCCATGGTCGAGGAGAATGCGTTGGTCTTTTATTGAAGGGCGGAGAGTGGCATGGGCGGACTGTGCAGTGCGGCGAGATATATATCGGACTGACAATCGCTGCTGAGGTTCGGCGCAAGAGAGAGCTCGTTTGCGAGTGGGACGGGCGAATGGCCAACTCGAGATGCAGTCGCTGGCGGAAGGACAAAGTGCAGCCTTGCAGGACAAACGATGTCGCAATTGGGGCTGACGAGCTCCAATGAACGCAGAAATCAAGGCGAGATAGTGGGTGAGTATTGGAGTAGGAGACGATGCGAATGCAAGATGGGATCAGTCGAGGAGCGAG
Source organism: Fusarium illudens (assembly GCA_013623515.1). Taxonomy (NCBI): domain Eukaryota; kingdom Fungi; phylum Ascomycota; class Sordariomycetes; order Hypocreales; family Nectriaceae; genus Fusarium; species Fusarium illudens. The sequence goes on from JABFEX010001785.1 coordinate 20,017, forward strand.
GCGGGGTGAGCGCGAGATGGATGGAGGTTGCTCAAGCTCCTCGTGTAAATGTGAGGCGACGACGCCGTGACAAGGAAGCTCCCAGCCACACCGATGAGTCCCAGCCACAGCTCCAACCAACGGCTGTCGTGGAGTTCTCTGGCCAATCAGCTTTGTGGCCACTGACTGGCCTCGCACCAGCTTCAACCCTGTCAAGAAGCAGTGGCTGTTCCTGGAATTGTGATCGATGGCAGGTATGATCATCGTGGTTGATATCTACCATACAACCATGCTACTAGCCGCCATGCCACCCACAACGAAACTAGAGCATCTGCGAGACGTGGATATATAATATCCGAAGCCGTCTTCCATGTTCAACGGGTGAGATCGCCCCGTATTGTGTTCGTACATTTACACATACACCGCCCTCGTCGGGCATTTTAGTTGTACATCAAATCCAACAACTCCACGCTCAAGCTTTATTCTTCCACCTTTTTCTCCCCATTGGCCTCTTCCTCGAGTTGACCCTTTCGGCCCTCCAATGCCAACCATAGGCTTCGGCTTCCACTCTCCAATGCATTGGTAATGCCCAAGCCAGCGCCTTGAAGTATAGCCACAAGTTGCGCCCGCAATCCGTCCAGGCCGCCTTCGATACCACCGACCCAGTTGATGCCTGATTTATCAAAGATCTTGCCTTCAACGCGGCCGCCCACAAGCAGAAGCTTGGCCAGACCGTTCTGGCAAATGGGATCGTGGTAACCAGGACTCTTCTTTCTCGTGGGAGCTGGGAACTGGCCTGGAACAGGAGCTAGAACACTCAGTGCAGCCGCCACATGGGCTGGAGACACCGCAGGAAGCACCAGGGCAGCCAAGGGGCCGACCAGAAGGGGCTGGATCTGAGCGTAGTTCGAGTCCTCGGGAATTTCAGCGTTCTTGGTCGCCTCATACGCAGCTGCGGATAGATCATGCACTACCGGGCCGCGAGTCGTTCGTGTAGTGGTTGCCGATGCGGCAGCAGCCTCCGGATCATAGAATTCGACGAGCTTCAGAGCCACTCGCAGCATGTTGGTCCTCAGGACCTGCAGTTGGACGAGGGGAGTGATGTCGACGGGTTCGGTACCAGGAATGGCGTTAGGTGGAGGGACGGCAGACAAGACCTTCTTCAGCTCTCGTCGAACAGCAGCCCATTCCACTGCTGTGAGATTGCTGTGTTGGAAGAACAGAATCAAGGGTGTGGTGCGGAGAAGTGATGTGTAAGTTCGGATCAGCTGACTCTTCCTTGTTTCAACCGGCCGGGCACTGGGGGGCTTCGTCGCGGGAACATGATTAATGGGCGTTCGGACTTCGGAAACGGCGGCGGAGTGGGTTGACGACGTCGAGATGGTGCGGAGGGCCACAGCCCATGACTTCTGCGGCAGATGAGACTCTCTGCGCAATTGGCGCAGACAGGGCGAGACAGTCCTCGATACCCGGGAAGCCATAATTACTAAGCGCAAAAGAAGAAAATGAGCATTAGAAATATCAATGTCTAGAGCCGAGTGCTGTACGTACGTGGATTGGGATTATTGCTGGCTCGTCCTCTCAAGTCAAAAAATCCACGAGCTTCGCGGGCGTCGATCACCAATTGCGAGCGACAGGCAAAGTGGGCCGTGCACTCGGATCAACCCACCGCCGCTCCCCGGCCACCTGCAAGGCCACTGGGGCCAATGCCGAGCTGCGCTGGGCTCTGTGCCAACCAGGCTGATTACGCGCGACCTGACTGCCTGCCTCACAGCTTCGTCTTGGGGACTCGGGTGCAGCAATAGCTTTCGCCTCCTCAACCCACGGCCGCTTTCAACATCGACATCCATAAATCCCCCCTCTGTCGCGCCGACCTCATCCCCTACTCGGCCTATTATTTCTTCACCAAAAACGACAATCGACGTCGCTTGCCATCATGTCGACTCTCGAGGAGCTGGACGATTTTGATCACAGAGAGAAGAAGGACGAGAAGAGAGATGGTGACGACAAGAGCCAGAAGAAGCCTACCGACGGCGATGCGGACATGAAGGATGCTGAAGAGGAGGAAGATGATATCCTTGACGACGAGATTCTTGGACTCAGTACACAAGACATCCTAACCCGCAAACGGTTGCTCGAGAACGACTCCCGCATCATGAGGAGCGAGTACTCTCGATTATCACACGAGAAGGCTGCCATGGCGGAAAAGATCAAGGAGAATGTTGATAAGATTGCCAACAACAGGTCGGTCTCTCACCCTTTGCGGGTTGCCAACTGTCATCGCTAACCTGAGGTGCAGACAACTTCCTTACCTTGTTGGAAACGTCGTGGAACTGCTCGATCTCGACCCGACTGCTGAGTCGTCCGAGGAGGGCGCCAACATCGACTTGGATGCTACCCGAGTTGGAAAGTCCGCCGTCATCAAGACCTCTACCCGCCAAACAATCTTCCTCCCTCTGATCGGTCTCGTCGATGCCGACAAGCTGAAGCCTGGTGACCTTATTGGAGTCAACAAGGATTCATACCTCATCCTGGACACCCTCCCCGCCGAGTACGACAGTCGTGTCAAGGCCATGGAGGTGGACGAAAAGCCCACAGAACAATACACCGATGTTGGTGGACTGGACAAGCAGATCGAGGAGCTCGTGGAAGCTATCGTTTGGCCTATGAAGGAGGCTGAGCGATTCAAGAAGATTGGCATCAAGGCGCCTAAAGGTAATGTTCTCGGTTCATGGACCCTTTTTGCGGTGCTGACTGGTCCAAGGTGCACTGATGTACGGACCCCCCGGTACCGGAAAGACCCTCCTCGCCCGAGCTTGCGCGGCACAGACCGATGCTACATTCCTGAAGCTGGCAGGGCCTCAATTGGTCCAGATGTTCATAGGAGACGGTGCTAAGCTTGTTCGAGACTGCTTCGCCCTCGCCAAGGAGAAGGCTCCCGCAATCATCTTCATCGACGAGTTGGACGCCGTCGGCACCAAGCGATTCGACAGTGAAAAGAGTGGTGACCGTGAGGTGCAACGAACAATGTTGGAATTGCTGAACCAACTCGATGGTTTCGCATCCGATGACCGCATCAAGGTCCTCGCCGCCACGAACCGTGTCGATGTGCTCGACCCTGCGCTGCTCCGTTCTGGCCGATTGGATCGCAAGATCGAGTTCCCCTTGCCAAATGAGGAAGCACGAGCCCAGATCTTGAAGATTCATTCCCGCAAGATGAAGGTCGACCCAGGGGTTAACTGGGGTGAACTTGCGCGAAGCACGGACGAGTTCGGCGGTGCTATGCTAAAGGCTGTCTGTGTGGAAGCCGGTATGATTGCCCTGCGGTCAGGCAAGAACAAGATTGGACACGAGCACTATGTCGATGCCATCGCCGAGGTCCAGGCCAAGAAGAAGGACGTAAGTGACGGACTATTCAGCCCAACGCCCATAACCAAGTCGCTAACTGAGAGATACAGACAGTCAACTTCTACGCTTAATTGTGACGATGATGGGGGATGTCATGGGCTGGGATATAGGCCATGTAAGCCTGGGCGCTGGGGAATAGACAAGGCAGCGGCATCCATAGATCAATGTAACATTATCTCGCAGCGAATGCCCGCCTGTTTCGAGGCACGAAGTTATGCAACCCCCCGGTCGCTTGGTTCACTCATCCCAGCGAAAGTCTCATGCGTGCCTGGTGAAACCCCCTGAAGAGGCGCATATGTGATGAAAGCCAGCAATATCGAGGTGGAGATTGTCTGAAGATGCGCTGAATAAGGGAGTTGGTAGCAAACAGGGATTGATTGATGTGTGCCTGAAAGGCGATTTGCACCACCACCCGAAAGAGCCGTTTCGGGCAAGAAGCAAAGGTCACCCAACCGGAGCTTTTGTTCCATTCGAGAATCGAGACGGCAGCTTTGCAGTTGGATTAACCGTTGGAGCAAGCATGTGCTTCGTACGGGTTGATGTTTGGCAGCGGAAGGTACCGATTTGTCCAGTCTGGACTTAGGTAAGCTCGCGCTTTCCCTCCTTGAGCCTGGAGCTTGTGCGGGGCTGATCGGTGAACGACGTCATGGTGGCGCCCAGATTGGCTCTCATCCAAGGCCTGTTTGTCCAAATCGCATCGCGATGATGAACGATGGACGATGATGATGCCGGTGGTGACGCTGACGAGGCGGGAGAGCCCCTCGCTTTGTGCGAACGGACAAGTAACCAGATACGGGGCTCAGTGAAACTATTTGGTGCCCTGTTTCATGATTTGATGAGCTCATGCGCAGGTATCCTGTACCTTCTGCCGTGCGTGCACAACTGCCAGATTCCAGCCACCCACGACAACGGCACAGTGACGTGATAGATTCCTCAGTCCGTGGCTTGCTCTCCCTCCCAGCTTCCTTCTTTCCCTCCCACCTTCATCTCGCTTGACCTGCGAATTTGTTTTCATTCCTTTCTCCTCCACCCTCAAAAACCTCCAACACCGTCGCGGCGATATCTTTGTGATACCCTTCCTATTCACCTCTGACGCATCGCCCGACAACCTGTTGATTTTTCTACTCGCAACTAATTGCAGCGACCCCCAACCTACAGCACGTGAAGCCACCACGATGCGGTTTTTGACTGCCCTTTCCGTCGTGGCGGTCGCCAACGGCGTGGCCGCGAGCACATGGTTCCCCGGCTCCAAGCCTGGTAAGTTCACTGCCCTTGTACCATAACAAGTTGTGCTCAGAACTCACACCAATATAGTTTACAACAAATGGCACGAGACCGAGTTGGAGCGCTGGCTCTCTGACCACGATATCCCTTATCCTACCCCCGCCGATCGCAAGGACCTGGAAACACTTCTCGAGAAGAACTGGGATTCCTATGTCGTCTCGCCATACAACAGCTGGGACACGGCCCAGCTGAGCTCCTATCTGCAAGCCAAGGGCAAAGAGACCCAGGACGACGCTGCTGCGACCAAGGACAGCTTGTTGTCTCAGGTCAAGGCCAACTGGTACGAGACTGAAGACAACGCCCAGTCCGCCTGGCTCAACGTCCGAGACTGGATTCTAGACACATGGACCGAGAGCCAGTTGAAGTCTTTCTGTGACAAGAATGGTATTCCTGGTAAGCCATCCTCCTTCACTCGTGGCTCGTTCCACCCACAGACGTTGATGGAACTGACAAAACGACTATATAGCTCCTCAGCCCCGTCAGCGTGACACTCTTCTTCAGAAAGCCCGTTCTGGTTACGAGACTGTCGCTAAGAAGGCCAATGAGGCTGCTTCGTACCCCGGAAACTGGCTGTATGAGTCCTGGTCTGAGTCTGATCTCAAGGAATGGCTTGACACCCATGGTTTCCCAGCTCCCCAGCCGATGACCCGCGACAAACTCATTGCATCCGTTCGCCGCAACTCTCGTCTGGCGTACCTCAGGGCCCAGGACCAAGCTGCTAGTGCTACCGCCAGCGCTCAGAGTGCCTATGCTACTTTGACCGACATGATCATTGACGCCTGGAGCGAGTCTCAGCTCAAAGAGTTCTGCGACAAGAATGGCATTGCCGTGCCTCAGGGCACCAAGTCCAACGAGCTCCGCGCTTTGGTGCGCAAGCACCGTGCCGACATTCTTGGAGACAACATTGCTGGTAGTGCATCTTCCGCCTTTGGTGCGGCCACCTCCAACGCGCAGAACCAGTATGCCAAGGCTACTGATAGCGCCTCCCTTGCCGCCCAAGACGCCTTCAACCAGGCCGTCGGCACATGGTCTGACAGTCGACTCAAGTCCTACCTTGATGCTCGGGGCGTTCCCGTTCCCCAGGGATCCAAGAAGAACGAGCTCGAGGCCCTTGTCCGTAAGAACGCACACGTCGCCGCTCATGGCGGTAACGCGTGGACTTTCGACGACTTCAGCTACGACAACCTCAAGAAGTATCTCTCCAGCCAAGGGGATGCAACTGCCAAGAAGGCCGTGGAGAAGAAGGATGCTAGCCGTGATGAGCTGTACAGTGCTGCCCAATCAGCCTACTCTTCTGCCTCCTCCGCTGGTGGATCCAACTGGGCTTCTGCCACCAACTACCTCACCGCTGCTACTGCATCCGCTAAGCAGAGTGCTTTCGATCAGTGGACTGAGACCGACCTCAAGGCGTACCTCGACAGCTACGGCGTGCCTGTCCCCCAGGGCTCCAAGATCGAGGACCTGAAGGCTCAAGCCCGAAAGCAGTCTACGTACTTCAAGTACGGCACTAACTCTCCCGCGGAGACTTTCTTTGCTAAGCTCGGAGAGACTGCTCGAGACGGCTGGAACTGGGTTGCCGGCCAGCTCAAGCTTGGTGGTGAGGCTGCCAAGCAGAAGGCCGCCGAGACGGAAGCAGATGCCAAGCAGAAGATTCGCGAGGAGCTGTAATGCTGCTGTGCATGGTGTGCTTGATGAGATGAAGACATCTCTTGAGCTAGTTCTTCTGAAGTTGAAAGATGATCAGCACGTCAGGCCGATGGTTCGGCATCTTTGGACGCGAAGAAAAGGCGAGAAGAGGATGAGATTCAAGTGATCGGATATCACTTAATTACTGGTTCAGTGCGGGCTGCGATTTTGCGCTTCGTTTGCTTTAGCAAGTAGTCATGTATTACGAATTCTACCCTATAAGCCCCTGACTCGGCGCCAACCCGATAATGATATGATGAAAAGTGTTGCTTTTAGTATTTCTTGCATAAGTACACCCAACTGAAGCAATATGAGCTGATTCTTGTGTGATAAGAGGTACCATGATGAACTGCCCAGCGCAGTGTGTCTGTCGATTGGAGAACGATGACTTAATTTTGGATACAATATGAACTGCTTTGATGTGTGGTACAACGGCTGTTGCTGTAACAATAGGGACAAGGTCAGATGGGAACACAATCGGCCAGGCCGTGGCCAGGGATGCTTGAAGACGAGAGCGTTGTTCTTGGTGTGTTGAGGGGTCACTGCTCGCAGGCGTCATAGAACAAGACTCGGATCATGGAGTGAACTATCATGATTGATCGACCTTCTTTTTTTGTACATCCTAACGCCATCGCTGGTAGAACCCGCCATGAGCCTGACTACCCTTCCAGGCACCATTCTATCTCGACGATGTCCTGTGAATTACGCCCAAAGCCTGCAAGTTCCATCCGCACCAGCGCTGAGGCACCAGGGGTGCTTGGGGTGCCAATCAACATCCATAACACCTAGCTTGTTGATGACCTTGTGGCCTCGAAGCATCTTGACGGGCACGATCGTGGCATTCTCCATAAGATCGCTGACAACCTTGCCGTGGAAGATCTGGAGGGTTCCGTCATCACTGGCATCGGCGAAGAGTGGGAGGCTGCGGTGATACTTGACGGCCCGGATGGCCTCGGGGTGGAATCTCATGGTCTTGTACGGACGGGCTGACAGATCCAGATCATGCCACAGCAGTCTCCGGTCGTAAGAACCAACAATGAGGTTGTCACCACCGGGGTGGACATCGAAAGAGGAGATCCATCGGGCACCAGGTTGGACAACCTTGACAAGCTCTTGTCGCTGCAGGTCGTAGCAGCGAATCATTCGCTGAGTTGCAACAAAGAACAGAGGTCTTGAGGGATGGAACTGGGCCGTCTGGGCAAGACCAGGGAGCTTGCGGAACGGAATCTGACTGAGGTGCTTGGAGAGGGTGTGGATGGCTACAGAACTTCGCTGTCCAGTTGGAGAGACCGAGCACACGAACTCGCCTCGCCTGTGCCAGCTGATGACCTTGATCGAAGATCGGACAGTGGTTTTGAGGAGCACACCGGCGTCCTCGAGCTTAGCTCCAGGTCTCGACCATTTGGCCGGAGGCTCCTTCTTGACCCCATTCGCCGCCGCAGGTTGCGCGCCGTTCGTTGCGTATCCGAAACCAGCGTCCAGAACCTCACGACTTGCTTTTTCCACGGCGTCGCTGGCAACCGAAGGGATCATGAAGAAGATATCCTCCCCTGCTGCGGCAGCCAAGATGAAAGTCTCCTTGTTGGGGCGCCATCGAACAACGTTGACAGGTTCCTCGCTGCTCAGCTTGGCCATCCATTCCTGATGACCGTTCAGGCCCCAAACGCGGACAGTACCGTCGTCGCCTCCCGACGCCACAAACTCGCCGTCAGGGCTGAATGCCACAGAGCGCACACGGCCTTCATGACCGCGGAAGATGGTTTGGTTGAGAGTAGGGAAGGGCTTGAGGTCTTCAGGCCGCGGGAGCTTAGGAAGAAGAGAGTTGGGGTCGATGTTGAGCCTGTTCTTTCTGATTCGGGGAGCCAGGTACAAGTCTAAGCATCGGTCGAACCTCTCCTTGACAAACTCGCCGTAGCCGGGGACCTTCCGGAGAGAGTCGAATTTGGCGGGGAGGTATTCCTTCTCTCTCTCCTCCGGATCCTGGGTTTTCCAAGCTTCCTTCTCTTCCTCAGTAGGCAGGTATTCCGGCGGCGGGTTATAGCTCAGATCGTATCCAGGAGGAGCGAGCTTAGGGGCGGGAATGTTCATGACATGAGGATCCTGTGGCTCCTCGTTGGCCCATACGTCGTAGTAGACTTCTTCTTTTTCCTCTTCTTCTCGTTGTCGCTCCTCCGGGGGCTTGTATGGGAGGATTCTCCCCTCCTTGATCGCCCGGACGAGTTTCGCGACACGCTTCGCTTCGTGTTTTGACGGAACGAAGCGACGCTTTGGCTCAGGTGCTGCGCTCAGAGGCATCTTCTCCTCGATGCCAGTGAAGTATGGAACCATGTCCTGGAAGAGTTTAGCAAGGCCAGACGACCACCAACGGATGGGAAAGAGACTCACGGGGTAGGGATCGTAACCCTCATCAGGAACCTCGTTCATCTGAAGTCTCTTGAGAAGTTCGAGCTCGTCTTGGCTGAGGTTCAGAGGTTTTCCAGTCTCGGGATCTGTCAAGCCAGTCCAGCCCTTGGGGATCTCGATGCTATCAAGGAGAGCATCAAGCGCCTCGCCCGTGGCAGGGCGCATAATCTTCTTTCCATTGATGTCATATCCAATGTGGGGATACGAATCGTAGAAAGAAAGAGGGATGTTTCCGATTGTGTTGACAGGCCCCTGGGCATCTGAGTCGTCGCTGTCATAGACAGGGTCGACCTCGGCGTACTCATAGCGTTCCCCCCCATTCGCATCCTTGACGATGCGGTAGTTAGGCTGGTCATCTTCATCATCTAGCGAGGAAAGCGCTCGCGCGCTATCGCCAAGCGTCGAAGAAGCATCGTCGCTGTGTGCACTGTCGTCGTCGGCTTCGTCGTCGTCGTCGGGGTCTTCTGCGTCTTCATCGGAAGATGCGTTGTCGAGGTCATCAAACTCGTCCTCGTCCAGCTCGTCTTCGCTCTGAGAGAGTACGCCGTCAAGTTCGACGCCAGCAAGGTCATCGTCGATGGGGGCTGCCTCGGAAGGTCCCTTCCTTTTGCGAGAGGCTATTAGCGGCGCCATTGGGTAGCTATGAGCAAAAGAACAGCGTCGGGTGTTACTACAACCTATGGATGAGAAAGAATGTCGAGTCGCAAAGTGAAGTCGCTTTTTTTTTTCGAGGACGATAAGATAACAGGAGTGGATCTACTGTTCTGCCACCAAGCTATACTTAAAACGACGTGTGAGCGGTGAAAGCGGGGGGGATTTGTTAAACCGACCACAGGGCCAAAAACATAGGCGCGCCACTAGTTAGTGACGTCTTAGGTATTTCGGTATATACCCGGTTCAACAGGATTTACACCCGGCTACGGTTGACGAGAGCGTCTACCGTCCACGAATGATTTTGCCCTCCGGAACATTAGTTAATCCGTGTAGAGGCCCCCCCTCTGGTATAGATAAGCTTAATTATAATAACTAGATATTACTAATATATTAGAGGGCTATGCATAGCGGTGCGAATTATTAATTTACTTCTTAAAGTAAATTAATTCCCTAGGGTATTAAATTATTATAGTAATTAAAACTATTATTATTTTATTAAGATATAAAGCTATCTTAGCCGCTAAATTAATATAACTTACCCTTATATTAGGATTATAGCTTATTATACCCTTTATATTATATTTCTTTTCTTTACTTCTTTTATTATTAAAATTTAATTTTTTTTAATTATTTAAAGTTAAATATTATATT
>JABFEX010001787.1:0-11200 GCA_013623515.1 Fusarium illudens
TTGCTAAACTCTCGCTCGTTAGCAATATAATATCTTTGAACATAGTGGCCCCTGAGTCTCGTTGCACACTATTTGGGCTCTATTGTCCGTGGCTATCATTCATGTTTACCCCTAGAGTCTGGCGTACCAGTCGACTAAGCCTCGAGACACAGCGCGTCATCTTCCCAGAAACCCAAACTTTGCGCGTGTATAGATTTAAAGATTGCGTCGCTGTCAGAACAAGAGCACCGTATCTCCTTTTGGAGCCTGGCTCCCTGGAAACCAGGGCGATCATAATCATGGCGCAGCTGGTGACATAGTGGCTGAGGGCGAAGCTATGCTTGATAACGTCGTCTTTGATGTTTTGGTGGGCGTTGAGAATCTTTGCAGCGAGACCGGCGCACTCTATGGACGACTCCAGATCATCCTCCTCTGTGAGGTTCGACCTCGAGCCAGGGAAAAGGGGCCTTCGGATCAAAAGGCGAAGATAGGTGCAACACTACACCAAGTGTCAGATGGTGATAGATAGAACAGCCTCCCAATCTGTATAGGACTCACCGTGGATAGAATCAAGGACTGCTTGACCTGCCATCGCAAACTCGTGCTGAATTGGGTTTCGTAGGGCATGTCCGGATCGTACTGTAGGTTCCTGGGAGCTGTATCTAGTAGCTTGCAGAGGACCGTGTCGACGTATTCTACCATGGCAAATGCAGGTGCACGAGATGCTTTGACGCCATAAAGGACATCCCAGGCTTTACCCGCCACACGGCAATATCGGATCATGGCGACGACATAAGGTATCGGCGAGGGCAACACGTCTCTGTCAACCTCGGCGGCGATCTCGTGCTGCAACTCTGCGATAGTGTCGTTTCTTGTGGCAAAGCGAGCCATCCATTCATCGCTGAGGTCGATCGGTAGTGCCGTGTCCACGTTGTTGTCCTGAATGAGATATGGCTTGCCAGACTCGAGGGCGATCCGGCGATCTATCATGTATGTCACCCACCACGCCCGGCAGTACAGCTGGTTGTAGAATGCCGGCATAGGTTCGACGGTGCTCTGACGGTGTATCCCTATAGTGTGCGCGACAGATACAGTGAGTGCTAGGAATCGTGCAGCTTTCTGGTTCGCGTCTAGGCGGAATAGGTAAATGACCTAGAGGAAGTAAGCATGTCTCCTCTCAGGGACATGTCCAGTAAGGCCATGTTATCTGGCTCACTTACCCTCACGATCAAAACTTGCAGCATAAGCAAGGACTTTGTAGCCGTGTTACTGGTCTCCAGCAAGTCCTGGAGAAGACTCTTCCCGACACTATACAAGCTCCAGCCTGATGAAGAGACACCACTTGGATCAGTTATCCTCGACGAAATGCTACATCGCCCGAGAGCTAAGCAAAAGCACACCAAAGCCATAGAGATGCGCATGTGTTCTCCTTCTGCTGAGTCGGTTGTGGGCCAGGGAGCAGAGTATTGCCACATCTCGTTGAAGCTCTCCCATACGGTTGGCGGATGGATGAATGGGTACATGGGGTGAATCTCATCCATATAGACTTGCAAGTAGGATCTCGATTGGTTCTCATTGACAGCGACGCCATGCTTTGCAAGGATACTGGCGAACCACCCCCTCGCTTTTCGAACCCCTGACTCCCCAGCCCCTGGCGACGTTACCGGAGGGTGGAGGGAGGAGGCTGGTGAGGAATACTCGAGACGCATTCCGGAAGATACATCGCCAGTGCGGTCTAGGGTGTCACTATCGTCTTCGAATGCCGGATTCATGGTTATCTCCCCGGCAAAGGTTTGGCCGTCCGCCTCCAGGGCGCTCTGCAGGTTGGCAGATGAAGGTTTAAGCTGTCTCGTCGGTAGATATATGACTGAGAGGAGGTCTGGTCGAGTCAGGACTGGACGGTCGCCTGATACGCAAGTGACGCTCTACAGCGTCTAAGCGAGCCAGGATCTCGGAGTTGATAGCACTATAAGATTCATCATGAACAGGTAAGCTGATGTGGTCAATCTGGAGCCAGGCGCAGAGTTCCCACCTGTCGGCGGAGCTAGGAAGAAAGCCAGCTCCGGCTTGGACTTGGATTTCTGCAGCAGTTGCTCTCGAGTCTCGTCGAGCCTGCTGTCCGCTTCCTCTTGGGGCGGATGACAGACAAGGTAGCTGTTTAGCCAGGCATGGACGACACGGATCCCCACCCTCGCACTTGATGTAGCTCGACAGGTTAGCATGAACAGATGAAGGTCTGAGGGATGAAAGTATAGACAAACTGACCTTTATCTTGCGCTGCTGGCAGGAGGTACTATCGCAAGGGGGATGATTAATGGTGTTATCCGACGACGATCAGTAACAACAGACTTGGCGTACCAGGCTCTGGATATGTATTTTCCCCTCTTCATCTTCTTTATCGGTCGCTCCGGTCTCTCTGCAGGTTCCGCACCGGCGCTCGCGACTGTGACGACTTCGACGACATCCCCTCGCTTTTCGCCTCCATTCTCGTGATCCCCGGACGGGAGAGGGGGTGCATCAGCGCCCTGATCCCCACTCTCGTTGCCGGTATCACGATCTTGAGCATCCAACGGTGGCATGGTGTCGAAGCCAAACTGAGGGACGATGGAGAGCTAAAAAGAGCTTGGCCAGCACTGCGCAGATGGTCACGGAGAGTGAAGCTGAGCTTGGACTCGCTACAGCTAGTTACGGCCCAACAGAATCTTGGAGGAAGGAAAGATTCAATTGATCACTGTGCCGACGTACTGGATCGGATTCCCCGCTTCCCCGCGAACTGGTTTCCCCGCGAGCTGAGGAGCAACTAAGTTAGTTAGCTTCTGTAGCGTCCGGGGAAGTTCCATCCCATCCCGCTCAAGATGGGGTGGGAGGCTGACCACGCGTGCCAAGATGCATGGGTTATTACGGATACCAGGCCGGGGAAAACTGGTTAAGCATGTATGCAGAGACTCGGAATTTTGGACGGAATTTCCGGAGACCCATGTCTGATAAAATAGAGTTTGGTGCTTTCAGAGTCCAGACCATTCGCTTAATTCTCCTTACCCAAGGGGGGGACGGACAACTCTCATCCTTTAGTTATGGACTAGCCGCTCAGGGGCCAGGGGAGCTGCCTCATCCATCTAGCGGGGGCGTCGCCCTTCACCCTGTTCTCTCTCATGCTACATGGAACATCACATGTGCAACATTGGGAATTTCATTCAAAGCCATGCTCCCTATTACAATCAGGGAGCTGAAGATGTGGCGTTGGCCTTGGGATAGCGTTTGTTCTGTTATGTTCTCTATTGACCGGGGCCCAAATGTCGCAAGCTTGACCGTTGATTGCAATCGAAGCCAACCCCTATCTCACCTATGGCCCCCCCCTCCCCAAGATTATGCTGTCTAGTCCATCGGCGCAAGACCCAGATGCGGAAGTAGCCTCTCCCTGATAAAGTCCTCTGCACTGTGAAGCTTCACGCCCAACTCCATCACCTCGGGGGGTGGGATTGCGACTCCAGGGTACATGCCGACGTTGTTGTACAGCTGCAGCATAATATCACGATCCGGGATACCGCATGTAGGCTTTACCTTGTAAATGACCTTCTTTCCAGAAACTGGTGATATCCGATTAGCATAAGGAGACCTGAATACCTCGCAGGAGAACCATACCCTTTTCGAGGACAGCGTTGATTTGTCCCATAGTCTCGCGAGCCCCGCTAGCGAGGAAATACTTTCCGTCAAGACTGGCTTCCTTTGTCTCCCACTGGTCGAAGACTGCCTTGCAGACAGCGGAGAGGTCCTTTTCGACATAGAGAGAAGTGACTGGAACTTGTTTAGAAATCCGACTTGTTTAGCAGAAAGAATAGACCAACGTTCAGCATCAGACCCGATAACAGGGCGTGTCATGGTAATAACATCGGCGTCCTTATCGTAGGAGGCATATTTGCGCAAGATCATGTTCTCGTAAAAGTTCCCGGTCCGTATAAAGCATCCCTTGAGGCCAGCGGCCCGGATGACGGCGTCGACGGATTGTTTCCCTTGAATTCGTTAGCTCCACTCGTTCTCTAGGGAATCATCACCTACCTTCGTACAGCCGAGTCACGAACTTGCCACCAGAAATCTCGCGAGAACTTGGCAGCGTGCTCCATAGGAAGCACGCAACGCCTGCTGCCACTGCTGCTTCCACGATATGCTGACCTTGCTTTTCCTCGCTCATGGGGTCATCAAGGACGGCCTGAAGATGACATATTGGTCAAGGCCACCAAAACTGACTGGATGGGACTTACCGTATCATAGAAGTCAGTGACGGCAAACACGCCCCAGACACCTTTGAAGGCCTCTGGCAAGGTGGAAGGGATGGTTAAGTCGGCTTTGACCAGCTCGGCTCCCTGTGCAGCCAATGCCTTGGCCTTGTCTGAGTCTGGGTTCCGGGTAAGGCATCGGACCTGATATTGTTGTGGATATCGAACCAGCAGCTTTGCAACCGATCCACCTGGTGGGATCAGCCAAGGGAGGGCAAAGTGGGAAGGATTTTACTTACCCTGAGTACCGGTTGCGCCGAGAACAAGAACGGTTTTCGCCATATTGAAAGAGTATACTAAAGTTTTACCAAGGTTTGGTTTTACGATAGCTTGCTGAATAGATGCTTCAAGGAAATCTCGAGAGATGCAGAACCACAAGAAGCCAAGACGAATCATAAATACTGAGAGCGGTTCAGTCTATGTAGTTGTCCCCATCATAGAGTGTCATACAGACGAGGCCATGGGAGTGGACGAGATGGGGCACCACACTTGAGAATGTGGGGGACCCTGAACATGGGGCCGCATCAACCGTGGGGCCTGCAGGCTCGAGGAGTGTTGGATTACCTATCAATGCTGGTATTATGACCGACACTCTGGGGGATTTAGACTTCCAGGCTTCTTCTTCTTTGTCGTCAATCAGTGCTCACGAGCCACGCTCCCCCGTCAGCATCTTTGCAAACCCTACAGAATGGCAGACAAGTTTCTTGCCGAGATCAAGTGCCGGCGAACCTGCTACTCGCTCGAGGCCAAGTCTCCGATCAGTGACGCGCGGATTGTCGATATTGCCCGTGACGTGGTCAAGCATACGCCGAGCTCGTTTAACTGCCAGGCCACTCGGCTCGTCATTCTACTGCGAGATGAGCACGTCAAGTTCTGGGGAATCGCAAAACAGTGCTTCAAGGCCACGATGCCAGAAGCCACATACCAGGATTATGAGAAGAAGCTGCAGCAGCGTCAGGAAGGTTACGGAACGGTGAGTCCTCCTCATCCCTGGAGACTATTTTCATCAAGTGGCTATCCTGATACTTGATAGATCCTTTTGTTTGAAGACTTGGACGTGATTCGTGAGTACCAGGTCAGGAACCCGCGATTCACGTGGCATCTGCTGCAGTTCTCCGAGCACAACAATGCGATGCAAGCCTTCAATTTGTGGACGGCACTTGCTCTTGAAGGCTTGGGATGCAACTTGCAACACATCAACCCCGTCATCGACCAGAGAATCGTTGGGCAGTGGAACATTTCACCATAGTGGTCATTGAAAGCACAGTTGGTCTTTGGGACTCCGACTGGTGCTCCAGCCCATGACAAGACGTTCCTTCTAATTGAAGACCGTCTTTTTGTACACGGATCGAGTTCATAAGAGGTCATCAAGCCTGTTTTCATTCCTACGCCCATGACCGAGTTTCATTGGTTGCTGGAGGCGGAGTGGATGGGCTCAAGTGCGTTCGTGGATTCTTGGATAAGAATGACATGGGGATGTAAGATGACTAGATTCTGCATTGCCGCCTCAGATATCCAAGTATAGATCGCCAAGGTCCACGTGAGTCAAACACCAGCCGGGCGCTGAGCTCATAATGGAGGGAACAGCTTCCATATCTTTGTCTAAGAAGCCGCTTAAATGTCTCCATAGCATTCTCTTTCGTCCTCATTCATGAAGCCACATATCGCCTTTAAGAGCTGGGAATAGCTACATCCGTCCCATTTGCCAAATCCATCCATCAAGTGGGCGAACTTTCTCGCAATCTTCCGAGCTGCGACATCTCCGGATTTCTGGAGCTCTCCAGCGAAGGAGATAGGGCCGCCATACTGTAAGAAGTGTTGTGCTGCAGCCGTCGCGGCTGGCACTCGCTCATGTTCTGGAGCTGTGCCAGAGAGAATACATCCCGTAGCAGCTCCCAGACCTTCATCCCCTATCATGGCCCAGTTGATGTCTTGCAACAACTCAAACGTGGAAGCATCAAGGAGGTTATGCTTGTGGCAAGATACGAGGACATACTGACTGATCACGAGGGCCGAGACAAACAAGACCAGGTCAGGCCGAGTGAGGTGTGATTCGCGGATCCGTGACGAATCCAAGATGTCGAATACTTGAGCTGCGTGGAGCACTGCCCTTCTAGCACTCGTTGATCGTGACCACCTCTCGACGCGGACTAGGGCTGCTGAAACGGCTTCGAGGCCATCACGGCCAGAAGCAGCTTCTAGGAGGTCTATGTCTGCCGTGAGTGTAACACACAAATAGTTCCACCCGAGCGCGTTCATTCTATTTCTGCCGCTCAGAATGTTGGCATGTGTACTCGGTAGCAGGAGCAGATCGGATAGGATACTCTTGGCACTGCCATCCATAGTGAACGTCTCGACGGGGCAGACTGGGTTTAGTTCCGGATGCTGGACTTCCTCATCCAAGAGCCTGAAGCGAGCAGCCATCACCTTGAGGTAGAGTGTGCGAAGCAGGATCTGGGCCGAGTTGTCGTTGAGCGTGGATGCTGAAGGTGCGTGGATATTGCGCATATTCATTCGTGGCATCGTCAACTGGGCTCCTTGTTTTATACCTCGCAGGAAGCTTGCAGCTGTTGTTGAACCATCAAAGAGACCATCATCGCACGGCAAATGAAGCTCCACCTTGTCAATTTCTATGACTCCGGCCATGTTCATCAGGCGGGCATATGCCATATCAAGCCACGTGAAGCAAAAGATGAGACTGAATCTCAT
Source organism: Fusarium illudens (assembly GCA_013623515.1). Classification (NCBI taxonomy): domain Eukaryota; kingdom Fungi; phylum Ascomycota; class Sordariomycetes; order Hypocreales; family Nectriaceae; genus Fusarium; species Fusarium illudens. Next base: position 6,963 of record JABFEX010001787.1, read on the forward strand.
TAGTTTAACCAGCGCGGAGGAACAGGTGTACTTGCCGTTTGATAGACTCGACGCGCGCCCAGGCCTTCCAGAAGCCGTCCGAGTCTGATGGTCCCTGACGAAGTTCAACGGTGGGATCCTCGCCTTGATTCGCAGCGAAGAGACCTTGTTTATCCGCGATCTGGTTACAATAAAGTCAGTCAGTTGGAAACTTTGTGCTACAGAGGTACGCTCTCTAGTGGCTTACGCGAAGCATCTGTGTACAGAGCATGTATGCCTGACAATCGTCGATCTCACCCTGAGCAATGTCAATGGGGGACTTTGATGTAGTGGAAGCAACAGGATAATGAATGGGGAGCCCATACACGAAAGCCTAGGGCTAGATATACCACGATTAACGTAGAAGCAAGACTTGCGAGGAGCTCAGACGGCGCACACTGGCCCAGAGCCTGGGATGTCATGTCGCTAAGGCAGACGGGTATTAATTTCTGAAGAGTGAATCAGCACTTGGCTCATCAACACAAATACGGGATAGATGGGAGTAGACTACTTGAAGGTATCGACTAACGAAGGCCCTCGTACGCATTCGATCCAGGTAGGAGAGGCCAACAAGGCACATTGCTAGTAACAGTGGACTCAGCGTGCTTTTTGCATCAAAGGTGCTCTTGTGCACGAAGGGCAAGATTGGATGAAAAAACTGGAAGAAAAAGTCCAAACTAGAGTCGAGAATCTCTACGACGGGAAACGTAGAGTCAGTAAAGGAGTCGTCGAGCTTTTTGCAGTACCGTATGAGGCGGCTCCGACACTCTTCGTCCATGCTACGCCGGGATGTCTGATGCCTACCAGGCATGGGAGAGATAAAGTTATGGGTGGGATCCTGCGGCGTGGTAAAAATGTTATCTGCTTTGTGATGGACGACTTGATTCCACAGTCGTCTGATGAGTCGCGGTGCGATCTTTGGTCTTTGCCTGGACCATACCCGCCGGACATGTTGCATCTGCCTCGTAGAAATGCCCATCAAACCTCTGTTGATCGATTCGTTGCTGGTCGATTTATTGTCCATTGTAGACATAGACAACGGCAAGTTGGGACTTGTGAAGTCGGAGCAGTCCATCACGCTGAAGCTCAGCTGCAAGTCGCTGGACAATGCTACGTGTTCCAGACCATATGAAAACATGTCAAAGTCCTCGTCGTGTCGAAAACCATCTTGTTGCTTATTCTCGCCTGGCTGGAATGTCGGCTGCAGTACGATTTCCAGCTGCGATTCAAGCATCTGGGAAATACCAAAGGGTGGATGGTCTGCGAGATTCTCCCATTGAACGGTGTCGATATGCTGTAGCGTTCCTGTTGCTTGACTTTGCATCATGTGCTGGCGTGGAGATTCTAGGTTGCTAACATCATTCACAGGAAAGTGATCCGAGGCAGACTGACTGCTTGCACTTTCAACGGTAGTCCCAGAACCAGACACGACATGTGGGATGAGACCAGGTATTAGCTGAATCATGTCATCATCTTCGAATCCAAATCCACTCATACTATCGCTGGGGGAAGCAGCTGGCCTCTGGCATTCAGCAGGAGGCATTTCCGTATATGTGTCTGGGTCGGCCATACACTGTTGTGGTGATACATGGGAGAGACTTGCCAGTGTCGTAGATGGAAGGGTCGTTGGTAAAGGTCGAGAATCGGAGGGCTGTGGGTGGTTTGCGAGGAACCCTGTGTTGGATGTCGCACTCAATCGTCCCTCGGGCGAGGGTAAGGAGATTGCGTTGTCTTCCAACGAACTATGGCAGTCTCGGACGACGATGACGTCCAAAGTTGGATGACTGGTCTGATCGCTAGGATGTTGGACTTTGCACTTCTTTGTGGATCGGCAGTCGATGTCGATGTCGCCGTCTGAAGGATGGGTTTGTAGATGGCGGAAGAGGACATCGCTTTGCTCACAGATCAGTGACCGTTCGCTGCCCACATCATGTCCATCATAGCATCATCACGATAGACTCACCTTCTGGCGTAACTTCTCCCACACTTGTGGCATTTAAAGGGCTTCTCGCCGGTGTCTGCCGCCGTATTAGCCATTATCCCGGGCGTATTACAAGGACTGGTCTCGCATACGTGCTCTCTGATGGCGCCTTAGATGCTCCTCTTTGGTAAACACGCGATCGCAGTAAGCGCACTGCCGAACTCTGCCTCTTGGGCGAATGGCATGACTTGGCATAACGAGGTCAATCCCAAATGGCGTCTCTCAGAGACTTCTACCTGGGCCGTCAAACAACGTGGAAGAATTCGACAGAGTACCCAAGTCATGTCATGCGGTCCGACAATTCTAAGCTACTCCGCATTCACAGTTGTCATGATCGGAATTGGTACGGAAAATCCGTCACCATTTCGGAACTAACCAGCGGGCCGCCGGATTTCCCCAGCATTCACAGCCAGGTACAGTATCCCATCATGGGTAGGTCACTATTATCGTCAGGAGAAGCGAAAGCCTTCCCTGGACAGTTACCGGGAGCATCAAGACTGCAGTAAGAAATGCTGTCATCGAGGCCACTACTTGGACCCCGACTTCAAGCGAGGTGTGGCGTGCTGGTGCGATTACTTGACAGAGAGAGTGGCCAGGAGAGAGTGAAATAAGGCGTTCTACGGTAAGATGGCACTCTCAGTTGACTGTCTTTCCGTGCTCTTGTCTTCAGTACGACACAAATCAAGCTATTAGCCCCCCTCCATGCGCATGCTCGTCGCTTATACCCCGCGGCGAACTGGGGTGCCCCATCATGGGGATGGGGCCCATGCGGGCTGGCGGAGGAGAATATCACGGGTATCTTGAGATGGGTGTCCCGAAGCTCCGGCACTTGTTCAGAAACAGATTTATCTTGGAATCCTACCACGTGCTGCACTTCGTTCTTTAGTACTGCCGGACAGTTCTTGACCCAACACTCCTCTGCTTGATCCAAATCTTCAACGTACCTAAGTGAGATAAACACGATGTTTGATTGGGATACGGATTCGTTCATGTCCGAATGGGACAAGAAGTACGTCTCTACCAACGTCAAGGCCGAAGCACGACAGTATGACAGAGATCTCTTCTTGGGGCTCAACTCCAAGTTGGCCGCTTCTCACCCCGAGTTACGGAGCTACAGCCACGCCCTCATCGTACGTGCAGATTCCCAATGTAGACTGCCATTACCAAGCTCTGTACGCGTGAAACTACTGACAGCTGACTTCAATAGGCTGCAGCATGCTGCGCTGTTGGCCGTGCAGATGTTGTAGGGCGGTTCTTTGACGATATCACGTTCGATTCGACACCGGAGACGTCGGAAAGGACATTTCTCTGCCTGAGAGAAGCCATCACCATCGTTTTCCCATACGTAGGAATGCCAACATGCATTCCCGCATGTTATGGCATGATTGGCGTTGTGCAGCGAAAAGGACATGCGTATGCATCGACCCGGGTCCTCCGGAAGGCCACAATTGACGGGGAAGACGTCAAGAAGGGTCGCGAGCTCCGTTCCCAGATCTACAGGGGAGTGGGCAATTCGGACATCTTCAGCCTGATGGACAAGTATTTCACTGACTTGTGTAAGTTGAAGCCGTGCTAAGTCATCACATTGACTGACCTCGTCCCCTCCAGTCACCTGCTCAACCGTCGTTACATGGGGCTACCTTATCGCAAAAGCGAACGATGAAGTTTTCCAGCCTCAAGAATCGCACCTCATTATTGCAGCCTCGATAGCGGCACTAGGAGCCACTCGACAGACGAAGAGCCACATCAAGGCTACGCTGGGTATTGGGAATTCGGTTGCATGTGTCAAGAGCGTTCTGGAAGCCATCACGATGATCACTGAATGGGCCGGTCGCCCTATCGGCGCTTTTGATGTAGATGCTCTTTCTCGGGAGATTCGGAATGCGCTGAAGGGATGATCTCTTCCCGGTCGTGCGTCTTAGACAAGGGACGGGGGACCTAATATTATATGCTGAATGCGGTGATAGACTGAGATTATTCATTTAGGTGAATGAGAGAGTAGTGTCTGTTCATATTGACTGGAAATACCATCTCCAACAATGGGTCATTAATCCCGCTTAGACAAGCTTAAATATAAGCAAGAGATTTAGGATAACCTTATTTCATAGCGAGATTAATACATATCGACCCCGTGAATATTTATTTTTACTTTCCTCGACGAGAATACTAAGTAGATATTAGCTTAATAGATTAGTAATTATTATTATTATTTCTAATAATAAGATTATTAGCTATAATA
>JABFEX010001788.1:0-10920 GCA_013623515.1 Fusarium illudens
TATAGGTACCTATATCTCTTATTAGGTACCTATAAAAGCTAATAGGTATATATAGGTAACCTAATAAGCCTACTTAGTCTAAATAGGTATATTAAGTAACCTATCCCCTAGGTACCTATAGGAATTTTAAGCCTTATACCCTATAAATACTTCCGAGGCATTTCGAACGAAGCAAGGACCAGACGTATGACATGGTCCTATGATCGTAGGTTTCGGATAAAGGCTTCATGGTCCCCCGCAATAGCTATGCTACCCCAGCCATGGCCATCGTTATCCGCTGGTGACTGATCCTGGTGTGCTCCACTGGCGTTGCTGGAGCATGGATGGCCCTTCCTCGTCGTAGTCTGTTTGGGGAAAGGATCAACCACGTTGCAATTGCCGTAGATGCTCTCTTCTTGAGTTTTGACAGGAAACCGAAAGACTGCGGACTGGTAGTAGTGATGGTGTGTGATTGGACGGTCTACGTGATACCTACCTAGAGGTGAGGTTGACGAGCGATTGAATGGAGCGTCCGCAGCTGAGGAGGATCTGACGTGTGTGTGGCTGTGCATGTGGCTAGAGCATGTGGCTTTGCTGCGTGGATGCCTAGACGGCCCAAAGCCCAAGCGGGGCTAACCGCCTTTGTCCTCCAACTTGCACCATCTCGTTCTGTTCACGAGCACTTCACGTTCACGCTTCCTTCACTTGAAGAGCAAGTTGATCTTTCTTGTCTCCATCTTCATTATGGGACAGCGACACCAGTTGTTTGTCATCGCCCGCGTGGGCAAGTACTATCGCCCCCTTGCCGCCATCCATCACCAGTGGCTCTACGGCGTGTCAGCCCTGCGTTCATGCCATCGACTCCTGCGTATCTTCTCGGACCCGAGCAACCGTTTGGCTCTCAGGCACGAGCTGGACCTCGCTGTCGCCTTCTTCAAGAACCGACCTCCCCCTCCCTCCGAGCCATCAGACTACGAAGACGCCAGAAAGACGACTTGCCCTTTCCCATTCATTCTCACATGTCTGGCTGTTGGCGCGGCCTACGACTTTGAGGAGGGCCGAGTCCAGGCGATCCATGAGCTTCGATATGACATGGGCTACGATCGAGGCGACAACAATGACGGCATCACTGTGCTTGATATTACCGATCTAGGCCATGTCCGCCACTGCTTTGTGAATCTCGGTGGGTAGTCGTCTCCCCTCTTGATATGGAGTGACCCTGACTGATAGTTGTGTCTTAGGAGGCAATTTCTATGAAGATGAGACCGATGACGAAGTCCACAGTGAGGTACGTATATGTCGATATGAAAAGACGACGCAACCGGCTCTTGAACTGTCATTTGACGAGGGCGAGGGTTATTTTGCGTCGATCAGTTGCCACTCTATCTGGCCTCTTTCGCATTCACCTTGCTAACCAGACCCAAGTTTGACCCCTTTAATATGCTCCAATGCAGGGGGCGTGGAGTCGAATTGTCTAACAAGTAAGCAGGGCCCTCTACCGAAACTCCCTTGACCGGGCGGGAATATCTCAAAGGCTACTACGATGATTCGCACCAGATGGTGCAAAACAACACTGGCCTCATTGGAGCGCTCGACGAATCACCTCTTGTCGAGAAGGTGGCACTTGCCAGTACGTTGATACCTAGCTGGAGGCAAATTCTGCCTTCGAAACTGTCATGACACGGTACTGACATTTCTAGGAACCTGGCCATGGGGTTCCTGGGGCGATGAAGCCAAAGGCCAGGCTGCCGAGCCGCTGAATGAAACCCAGGATGGGAATCCAACCAAGTCACTCCGAGATATGGCTGCCGCCAAACTATTCGGCCGTCTTCTTGAATCGACAGATGACGATTTTGATCCCTCCCTCCTCGATGAAGTTCGGAATTTCCCAGGCTTCCAGCAAATGGTCAAGGACTATCTTCGCAGCCATGCCGAAACAGTTGGCCCAACACAGGCTTCGGCCTATCTGCTCCAGCTAGCCTACGCTGGCGAGGCCTGTCTGGAGTGGAATCTCTTCACGGAGCTCGACCCCAAGACGATCAAAGCCGCCCTCGCATTCGACGCATTGAAAGGTGCCACGGGTATCAGCCTCACGGCGTTGCATCACGGCGAGCCCGCAGAGCTCCTGGCAGCCCTCTCCTCTCTCAACTCTTTACACACCTTGCAGGTTCTAGATCGGCCAGACCGCGAAGATGAAGGCGCCAGCAACCGACTGTTCGAGGCTCTGGCCGAGTCAAACCAAACCCTGGCCCTCAAGAAGCTGACGCTCACTGGTATGTATGCCAACGGAATCCGCCAGAACATCTGGCGCCGCTATCAGCATCACCCCAAGACTTTGGAAGCATTTCCAGTGGTACAACTCCTTGTCAGCCATGAGGGGAAGGATAGCGGCTTTGTCGCAAGTTCTGCATTACAACTTGAGTCCTTCTATCTCGGCGATGCCGCCATGACCCCCACCAGATTTGTCACTGGCCTTTTCCAATATCTCGCATCTCAGGTGCTGTCTTTGCTCAGCTACAATGGAACTGGTCTCCAGTGTACACACTGTTTCTCGTGCGGCTCTTCGACCCTCGGAGAAGACAAATCCCTAGAGATTGCACCACTCCCAGCTGAGGCATACACCATCGCCAAAGGCGCATACCACTCCAGCGCCTACAAGGGCGTACAATCCAAGCTGCGGGACCTGACCCCCGATGTCTGGACGGCTGTTGTGTCCAAGACGAGCGACACCGAGTTCACGGGTGCCCACAACCCTACAACGACGCGTATGCGATTCAAGTATGCGCTTGTGCGCTCCAAGGCGGCTATCAAGGTTGATCCGGGACACTGGAGGGGTTCTGATATCCAGCCTGCCGAGATTGAAGTGGTGGACATGGAGAACTTCCTTCGCAAGACTGCGCCTGGAACCGACACGAGCAAGCTTGCTCACCACGTTGCCAATCTCGAAAACTCTCTTGCGCAGGCGACATATGGACGAACCCGCGTGACAACGGCTGATGGGGAGCCTCTCTTGGCTGTATTAAGCCCTGATGAGGCCTGTACCCTATTGAACAACTTTGTTGCTATGATGCCCCAGGTCCAGCAGGCTGTGGCACGAGGTGGGAGTTGGGAGACTGGTGGTAAGCTCGGTTTAGCCTTTCCGTCACTTGAACTGAGAGCTAACACAATCATCTTCAGAGGATGGCTGGGTTTCCCGGCTCGGATTTGATATCGATGGATAGGACTGCTCCTTCGCGAAGGGGCTCTGAGGAACTCTGGTGCCCTCTCGGGGCAAGGGGATGTCTCGTTCAAGCCGTGGATCTATCCCTTCCGGGTTCACAACGACGGTATAGGCAGATTTCTGGTGGTAGCTCGATAAGGAGCAGCTTGTCATGCACTGGTAGCTGATGAGGTTGTGTGTCCCTCTTCTCACAACCGATTGATGCTGCGCGGGCCATTTAGCGTTCTGAGTACTATCCAAACGCAGTGTGTTAAGTTATGTACCTCTATTCATCCTAGAGTCACTACAAGAGTCCATTGACTCTGCTCTGTTGCCGGCCTATCCTCCATCTCGCGATTGGCGATGACCGTGGGCGTCAAGGCTGTGACCTTGAGCAGTAACAACAGCGTGGCTGTATGCTCTCTCGCTGGCTGACAAGGAGCTTTTGGTATCTCTCAAGATATGGGCAGCCGTGATACTCGATTATGATGAACGAAGGCCGCTGGAAACGCTCCTAGCTATCTTGTGAGCTTTCACTTCCCAACGATTCCTGCTCTACAACGACTCTGTCGGCGCGGACAGGGGCAGACTGACCTACGCGACCTGTACCTATCGTTTGCACACCAGGGGTAGGTAGGCTAGGTTAATAGCTTTGTAAGCGCCTCACAGGTGTCAATCGAAGGCCAAGCTTCCTAGCCAGGAACGGAGATGATACCTTGCCCCGCGAGCCAAACAAATGCCCGCCATGGTTGGCATCGAGCTCTGCCAAGCGGCCACCATCTCAAGCCTCGCCGAGCCTCACGAGATGAACCAAGACATGGAATCACCAGGTTTAGCAAGCCGGCGAGCTCGCTAGTTTATTAAAGTTCTGCGCGACAACTGACATGGCGTCCCGCTAACATTGCCCTACGGATCCGCTCGGACTGCCCTTGAGCTGACAGGCTGAGACGGAGTCTAGCCCAGGGCGATAGGCTCATGGCATTTCCATTCCTGGTGTCGATCGATCGATGTGCTTGAACTCTGATATCGTCTGATGTTTGGGTCATCCGTTTGGCCGGTTGGATGCCACGCGGTCTCGATGTTTAACAAGCTTTTAGTGATTCAATTGTTGATTACACAGAGAGACTCTTGGCTGTTATTTTTGCCAATATTCCAGGTTCCATCTTGATGCAGGGGATTACGCAGTTACGAGTCAGGTCGCTGCATCATATGAGCCACAGTAATCCTTCAGCATCACAGACGCTGCATGTGCAGAATGAATTGTCTACGGTGCAGTTCTTGTTGCGTATATCTCAGTCAGGCCATGGTCATGTCTCAGCCGGAAAAGGATGTTGACCATTGACTTTGACCCGACAACCGCATTCGGCGCCAAGCTTGAACGCCATTCCACACCAAGGCGTGATGTTGGCGATCCGGTTTTCTCAAGTACCCGATGTCATCTGGCAATGAAGCGTTTCCCTTAAACTGCCTTGACACGGTGGCGGCCGCTCGTCTTGATGATGTTCAAGACGGGTAGAGATAGGAACCTAGTCATGGATCTGATTCTAGGGTCCGTCGACTCGACTTTCAGGGGATATGCAAGCCAAGATTGACGGAAGCCGTGCGCCAACTGCGCTAAGCGTGGCTATCAGCCCCTGCGTCGTCTAGCCAGAGACAGTTGACTTGACCAGAACGTGGCTGTCAGTGTCGAGGCCCCAGGCCATTCATGGCGGGAGGTTTGGAATGCCATTCCGTGTGTTTTTAATAGACTTGTGTGCTCCCCCAAAGTTCTGGAAAGATTTCTGCTTCTTCTTCTGGACGTTGGACGGTTTGTTTCTCATTCCTCGAATCCTGGTTGGGGAAGATGACATCTGTCGACCGCGAGATTGACTATTCAACTGTATGTGATTAAACCTCATCCTCGACCACCTCAACACCACATCATGTCTGGCGAACCACCAGCAGACCCGGTCGGGGAGACCGAGTCCAAGGGCCCTTTTCTGCTCGACTTCAATATCGCTCTCATTGTTTTGACGACGACTGCAATGGCCACGCGGCTATATGCCCGTGGCATCGTGACCAAGGCTCTGGGCCCGGACGATGTGATAGCGATATTTGCATTTGTGAGAGCCCTCCACCCGGGCACTCTCCTTCTTCATCTTGACTCACCGTGTTCGAATATAGGGCCTTGCCATTACTTTGTCGGTTCTGGAGATTATGGCGGTTGGAAAGGGTGCCGGCGCACCGATGAGCACCCTTTCGCCTGAACAGCTGAACGCCTTCTTCTCGGTATGTGGAGACTCCAATGGGCTTCGTGAGTGTGATGCTGACTTCAATCCGTTCAAGCAAATACCTATTAATCAGCTGATATTCTTCCTGGCGTGCGGCTTTGTCCGGCTGTCCATCTTGGCCTTTCTCCCTCGTTTAAGCAAAGACAGTAGGTTACCTAGCTGATACCTACGGCCAGTGATTGACATTGTAGTTAGGAATCTTTATGAGATATATATGGGGTACTGGAGCTGTGATTGTTGCTATCACTCTGACTGCATTCTTCTTCGTCCTCACAGAATGCGAACCCATCGGGTACGTTGACTGGCTCCCAGCGTTTCTTCTCTAATTCCTTTCCAGTGATCTTTTCAACGCTGCCAAACCCAACAAGAAGTGCATTAGTAAAAAGATCGAGGCTTACGTGATGTGGTCACACGCTATCGTTGGCATCTTCATCGACGGCGCTCTATTCGGTCTTCCCATCTGGGTGATCCGGAACAAGATGGCGGCCGGTGCAAAGGCCATCAAGGTCATCCTCGTCTTTTGCGTCGGCATGTTTGCCATTCTGACGGGAATTATACGACTCAGCTTTATCGTCACCACCGACTTTACCGTTAACACGTTCGTTGCCTACTGATCCAGCTGCTTTCAGAGCCCAATGCTAACACCGATATAGAACCTACAAGATGTATCGGGTGGCTCCGTGGACAGTGCTTGAAGTTCATGTCGGTCTCTGGTGTGGGTGTTTTCCTGCCCTTCAGCCGCTCCTCCGCCTCGTCTCCTACAAACTCGGCCTCCGAAGCCGTCTGGAAAGCACCAACAGGAAGACGACACGAAACACGGGAACGGGTGTCCCAAGTCAGAACTGGCCAGGCGTAAGCGGGTACATCAAGCAGCAGAGCGCAGTCGACCAAGAGCACGAGAGCGACGGTGCGAGTAGGAGAGGTATCGTGGCAGGCGCCGGGGATTCGACTACGGAGATTATGGAGATGGGGAATGTCGACAGGGGGATTAGGATGACGACTGATGTTATAGTCAAGGTGGAGGATGGTGTTGATGGGAGGGAGAGGAAAACGCCGTGGGATGCACTTTGACGTGGATCCCAAGTTGGAGACTTGACAGTTTTTTCTTATATTTAATATGATATCTCATTAATGACCATCTCGACAGTCATTCCCATTACACAGGTGAAAATCCATGGGATAATATGGAGGCTCCACGCTTGAAACTGCCGCCCAGCGCCAAGCGTGCACACTTCAGAGACATCAAATCAACCAAAACCCAAATACTAACAAGTAGTCACTTATTTAGGCCTCCAGTAATAAGAGATTCGCTCTGAATATGCAAGACCTATTGCAGCTGCGAATTGTAAAGGAGGCCTGAGCCTAGTAAAACCAAGTCCTTGTGGTCTGCCTGGCTATGGCTTGCAATGGCAATGTCTATGACAATGCCATTCACAAACAACATGACGACGAGACTTGGAGATTGGGTACTGTGGCTTATAGCAGATAATTCAGGGTAAGAGACGATCGTATCTACCGAGGTATTCTACGCGTCATTGATGTCATTGATTCCGCTGCATGTAGGTGGCGCCAGTGGTGATTCACTGATTTCGGTCTCACCTACCTATGGGAATAAATACGACGTAAGGGATAGTATAGGCCTTCTAGCATCATCAAGTCGCACCTTTAACGCCTCAGGTACTTTAGATGAAGGCTTCCACATTTCATAGAAGCAAACGCATGGTCCATTCTGGGATTTCGACTCGTGCCACCGCATCCATCAACACAGCATTTATACTCAGTCGGCCTCTGAGCAGTCAGGCCAACAAGTCTCCTTTCAAAGGATCACGAAGTATCAACATGTCGTCAATTATTGACAACGTAAAGGTATCATGTCAAGCCAACTACCTAGTCCATTATAATAGCTTACACTTCAGCAGAACACCGTCGCCGAAAACTTTGGTGGCCCAGCCGATAAACTCGCTACTAGCAAGTTCTCACTCGCCAATGTCCCAAGACTAACGGACAAAGTCGGAGTCGTGACTGGCGGCAGTGAAGGTATTGGTTATGGCATCACCCACACTCTACTCAGTCGCGATATCCACAAACTATACATCCTCTCCGTGTCCGAAGACGTCGTCAAAGACGCCAAGAAGTCTGTCGCCGAGGAGCTTGGTCAGGAAAAGGCCGACCGCACCGTATGGATCAAGTGCGACTTGAGTGACTGGGCCGAGACGAAAAAAGCTGCCGAACAAATCAAGGCCTCGACAGATCGTCTGGATATCCTGGTCAACAATGCTGGCCGGGGCATCATGACCTACCAGCTGACAGACTACGGCGTTGATCGACACATGGCCGTGAACCACTTTGGCCACGCCCTTCTCACCTCCTACTTGCTTCCGTTACTGAAGAAGACTTCCAAAGACCACGGTTTGGTCCGGGTGGTGAACATGGCTTCGAATGCGCACCAGGGAGCGCCAAAGGACACCAAGTTTGAGACCTTGGATGACCTCAACCAAGATCTCGGTCCCAATGCCCAATACGGACGAAGCAAGCTGGCAAACATCTTGTATACTCGATACTTTGATCGAAATATCACCAGGAATGGGTTCCCTGATCTGTTGGTCAACGCTACTCATCCCGGGTTTGTGAGCACGAGACAGAGCAAAGAACACATCCATGAACCGTATGTATCACCTCACCTCTTGCCTCAACCCATCTAACACACTAAACAGCTACCCCCTTGCCGGGTACATGGTGTCTACCGTCATGGAACCTTTCAAGAAGGACCAGTTCGAGGGTGCTCTCAGTTCTACATACGCTGCCACGGTTACACACCTTTCGGGAGAATATCTCTGCTGTCCTGCGGTGCCCGAGGGGGGAAGTAACCTTTCTCAGGACGATAGACTGGGGGAGAAGTTGATGGAGTTGACGAGGAAGGTCATTAGTGACAAGTTTGAGCCTTTTGACGATCGAGAGTTTTAGAGCGTCTCATCACATTGCACCAAGACTATGCACATAGAATTTAATCACTTTCTGTTTCTTTTTCTTCTTTTATTTTCTTCTTTTCTTTATAACCATGAAGTACTCTATGAGAACAATGCTAGTCTTACTGGTATTTGAGTGATTGTTGTACACTTCAGAGACGCTATCTCTAACCCGGTAAAATCAGAGAGACGATACAAGTTACTACCATCGCCAGAGTTTGAGCCTTCTGGATATGAGAGAGAAAGGGAGTCTTTGTAAAGGGAGGTGAAATGACGAACAAGACAAGAGATGGTTACTCTAGCGCATGAGGCTTCCGGAGTACTAGGCACCTAAATACGGACACCTTCATCCTTGTAGATGCCCTGGCTAGTCATGGTTTGCTTTCGTCTTGGCGAAAGCGAGTCATCAAGGTTCCCAACTTGAGGCATTTAACCTGGATGCATCGCTAGCAACTTGTCTCTTATCACTGACGTTTCCTACTTCACTTATTTTGTACCTACCTGCTCCCCTTTGGCTCTTAGAAGCATGTCGCAGAAAGCTGCACCTACGGCCATCGGCCACTTTGACTCGGCGGCCGCTCAGTATGAAGCCTCAACTGGCGGATGTACTCGAGAACTGGCCCGCTCTCTCCTCGACTTGCCACAACTCGAGGGCATCTATCAGCCGGGCGTAGTCGTGCTTGACAACGCATGCGGGACCGCTATTATCGCCGAGGAAATCATCTTGCGTGCTCGTCGAACAAACGCAAATGTGCCCAACATCCACGCCGTCGACCCTGCTCCCAACATGGTCGAGATTTCTGGCAAGAAGCTGGATTTGCTTGGAGCATCTGAAACTACAAGCACTGCTATCATGCCTGGCGAGAAGCTCGACTTTCCAGATGGGATGTTTACGCACAGCATCACGAACCTGGGAATTCTCTTCTTCACGGATGGAGGGGCGGGGGCAAAGGAGATATACCGCACTTTGAAGCCTAGTGGTGTTGCCGTCGTCACTTCTTGGGCTGTTCTGGGCTATCTAGAAAAGGTCATTCGTCCAGCACAGAGTGCGGTACGGCCAGATGATCCACCATTCAAGCTACCTATTCCAGAGTCGTGGTTTGAGTCAGCCTCTGTTGAAAAGTCCTTGAGAAATGGCGGGTTCGACAAAGTCACAGTCTCTGAGAGCATTGTTCACTATGGTGCGACATCTACGGATGACTTATTGAGCCTGCTCCTGAACTCGTTCAAGATGCTTTGGAAAGACTGGTCTGGAGAGGATCAGGGCAGGTTTCGTCAAGTGGCTCGTGAGAGGATCGATGAGGCTTCACGTTCCTACACGATGAATGATGGAAGCCAGGGAGTAGGCATTCCGATGACGGCTATTGTTGCTGTTTGTGAAAAGTGACAGATGTAGCCAAGTAGAAGGGGTTTGAATTTACACTCAAACCAGAACTACAGAATCACGCTACGTATACGTTTAAATACATTTTTCTAACCAAAATCAATGTCGTGAAGAGCTATTCTGATAGCTACCGATCACCCTCTTCAAGCACCCTCATCAGGTCGACTTTGCCTTCACCTTCTCCTCCTTCCTCATAAGGCCATCTTCTTGCAGCTTCTCCTGCAGCTGGACGGGAGCCGCACCGGACGACTCGATAACAAAGTTGTCGCCGTCCTCGCTCCAAGCATACAAGATGGATCCAAAAATCTCATCGAGGGCTTCTTTGACCAGTTGCTTGTCGTCGATCAGGTTGAGAGGGAGTTTGTAGGTGAAAGGGAGCGTGATCCTTTGGCGAGGCATGGTGGGCTTTTGGTAGACGAGTTGCTGTTGGGATAAGATGTGTTTGCTGCTGGTGCGAAAGTTGTTGTGGCCGAGGCTGTAGTGAGGAGAGACCGAGAGAGCGAGGAAGTGATTGGATTTTATATGCAAATTCTGGGATTAATCACGGCCTATTTTAGATGTGGTCTGCTTGACAGTGCGATCAAAGAGGGTGAATCAGGCGTAGATGAAGTCATACGCCATATTGTCCTGTCTCTGCTTCACAAGCAGCCCTTCCCTGTTTCCCGGGCGTTATCAGCCTTGCGTCTCTATTTCAGGTATTGGAGCCTCTTCAAGTTCTTTCAGGGCCATGTATGCGAGCAGTGCTTCAGTCGAACCTTGGTTTCTGTACATGCCATTACCCGCCGCTTCTCACCGTCCATCATCTCAACTCCCACTGAATCAAGTATCAGAACCACGCTAATGGGCCCAAAACAGGTTGACAACTCCCTTGTCCGAGTGCTTCTTTCTCTTTTTTACTAACGACACAAGTGACCAGCCATTGCAACCTTCAAAGTCTGGACCCTCTCCTGTGGCGGGCAGCATCGAGACAAGAGACGGAGTTTCCACCTCTACCGCCCGCAGCAGCGGTTTCCTATCTCTAAATGTGCTATCTTTCTGATAGAATAGAAATGGTCTGCTCATAAATACCATAATAGTCGGTATAAAGGTTAACCCAAACCCACCACTATATTTAAAGATATT
>JABFEX010001799.1:0-13612 GCA_013623515.1 Fusarium illudens
CCATCCATCATCATCATCCATCCCACCACCACCACCACCACCACCACCATTTTCTCCGCCTTCCGCCATCACACACACACACGCATACACCCGCTCCATCGCATCGTCTAACCATCCATCTTTCGATCAACGAGTACGCATTTTCGAGGTTTCAAGGCACGCATATCTTTTCATCGCTTTGTTACGCGACCGCCGTTGCGTTTGTTTCGCATCTGCCCTGGTCCTTCCTCTCTATTCGAACCGCTGCGAGCCTCGTTGACGTCGTTGCTGTCGCACAACGCGCTCCGCGTCCGCATCCCGTTCCCATCACCACACAAAGGTAAATCAGCATCCCGTTCCGCTCCTCGTTCCCTCTCTGTGCCCCGTCCCTCCCCTCCAGCCTTGCATTCTGTGTCCTGTCATATGGCCTCGTCTTCGCTTTCCGCTGCACGCCCATCTGGAGCGCGCCGCCGCCGCCGCAACCGCGCCCGTTTCCCGGATTCCTATCCTGTCTCGCTTTGGATCGCTAGCCCATGCCTGCCTCTGGGAGTTTGCGCCCCAGCCTGCGCATACGCCTTGCGCCTGAGCCTCCCCTCCACGATTCCGAGCCTTGGCCTGGCCGGCCGAGTCTCATCACAAGACAAGGCCAGTCAGGCAGGCTTCCCACCCAAGGCCCGGCTTATAACCTGCGATTCGCCATTCGCAACCAACGACGCGCCTCCTCCAGGCGGCCAACCACGTGCGACTGACGTTGCCCTCCTCTGCATCCTCTCCAACCCTTCAGCTCGTCAGTCCAAACATCTCACGACACGTCGCCATCGCCATCACCGTGGTCGCTATCCTCTAGTCGCTCGGTCATGTACTCCGCCCAGCAAAGCGGCGCTGATAACGCGACGATCAATCCAGCCGCTCTCAACTCGCCTGGTACGTCCAATAGTTATTTGCTTGGTACTAATTGTCGCCTCGCACTACCCCTCCAGTCTGCCTTTCCCCTCTTGTTCATCTGTTCTGCCGCGCGCAAGTTCGGCGTCACTGTCGTGTACTTGACATCATGCTGCAAGGCCGAGACACCCCACATTCTCCTGTCTACTCTTTTAATAGCTGCGGTTGCGACATAGAGCCAGCGCGCGCGCTCTCAACGCTGCCGCTGTCTTGCGCTGTGCTCTCATCGTTTCATCATGCTGATCCTTCGCCTTGATCGCAGGTATTTCTCACCCGCCGCTGCGCAGCCTTAAGCGCGCCCATTCCCCGGACCTCTACGACACGCCGCAACCCGGCAATGACGGTATGTCGGGTCGGATACAGCGACAGGTGTAGCCCGGCGCTGCACTGCTCATTGCCGCGCCCGGCCACCTGTCGCAATCCGTTCGCGATATTTGCTTCCGCTGTGACTCCGGATTCCATTTCGCGGGCCGTTCCTACACACACCACAGCGTCACATATCGCTTGTTGAAGATGGAGGTTGGAAAATATGCTGACTGTTACCTTTGCAGGTGATTCTAGGCCGCTTCGGAAACGAGGAAGACCGATGAAGGCGAGATCATCAGGGAGCATTTCCGAGGCTCCCGGACAGGCTCCGGCCTCGCTCCCCCAGGCGATCCCCCCGCCGCAGACACCTCAGTCTCAGAACAATACATTGCCGCAAGCCAGTCCCGCGTACACACCCGCCCCGACGCAGATGCCCCCCAAGACCACCCCGACGAAGTCGACGCTCAAGGCGCTACCAACCGTTCGAGATCATACGACTGACCAGCTCAATGCGACTGGCGATGAATACCTCCCGCGCGAGATCGATGAATTTGGAGAGAAGAAGGTGCAGCCCAATGGCACACTGAACGGACCTCGGGAGTACAAGTGCCGGACCTTCTTGGTTCCCAACAGAGGGGATAAACTCTTCATGCTTGCCACTGAGTGCGCAAGGGTGCTGGGGTACCGAGACTCGTACCTTTTGTTCAACAAGAACCGGTCCCTCTTCAAGATGATCGCGACCCAGGCCGAGAAGGACGACCTGGTCCAACAGGAGATTCTTCCATTTTCGTATCGCTCCAGGCAAATCGCCATCGTCACTGCCAGGTCCATGTTCCGACAGTTTGGAAGCCGTGTGATTCGCGACGGCCGGAGAGTCCGGGATGACTATTGGGAGACCAAGGCCCGGAAACAAGGCTTCACCGAGGCCGATCTGGCTGGGGAGAAGCGCCCCGGCGCAACCAAGGCCAGAGAGGCGGCCGAGGCCCAGAACAACAACGTCCTGCTGGCTGGCCCGCACCCAGAGATTGTGTACAGCAATAACCCTGGACCCTTCCCCGGCCCCCCGCAGCCGCACCTCGTTCAACCAGGTATGATCGGACCACCACCCGGGACCACGACCAGAATGCCTGGATTGACACTAGGATCAGAACTGAGCGATTCCCGGCCACGCGACTATTCGGGGATCCTTAAAGGCGGACCTCGCCAGGAGATCACCGGCCCTGCTTACCAAGACCAGACCCGTCCGTCGCCCCTCGGAGAGCTCAACGCCCAGGCCCATCATGCCGCCGACTTCAGCCGGTCAGTTAACCAGCAGCGGGAAATGCGCAATGACTACCTCACGGGGATGTGGCGACGATCTCATGAGCAACCGTCTTCGAATCTGACCCAGCAGCCCGTGGCCTCGGCCGATGCAACGTCGGTTGCCACCAGCAGGCCGTCGCACTCGCCCCATACCACGGCGACGGCCATTTCCCAGCAGCCCGGAATGGTTTCGTCGCAGAGCCCGCAGATGATGATGACGACGGCGCCCTATTCTCAGTCAATCAGCGCCCAAAGCAACCTAACTCAAGCGCCCATGAGAGGTATGGCCCACTCTCCAACGCAGTCGAACACAAGGCCAACGCCTACTCTCCCAGGTTCGACCAGCTCCATGTCGCAGGGAACGCCTAGCTACAACTACCAGTCAGGCCAGGGCATGTGGCCGCAGACTCAGACACAGCAACACACGTATGGCAGTTACACAGCACAGTCTCAAGCGCCCCATCCGTCGCAGTCGCCTGCCTCACATCTGCGCCAGTCGAGCTCGGGTCAGATGCAGCCCAATATGCAGTTCCCCGGGATGGCAAGCATGCAGTACGGTGCGGGTCAGAGCATGTACCCGACAGATCAGACTCCTCGGCAATACATGCCCCAGGGTGGGGCGGGCGGGCCTGCGGTCACGCAGGGTTGGTCTGGTCAGCAACATTCGCCGGCGCAGCAGCAACAGCAGTGGTGGACTCCTGGGCAGCAGCCACAATGAGGACTGTTGTGACGACATGTGCCGACGCGACATGACGGAATGATATGACCTACGATTACCTACTATTGCTTTCACTTGGAGATTCGATCTAATCGTGCGACGTTGTCTTTTGCTGGATTCTTGTTTTTTTGGTATATGTTTTGTGGAGGGACTTCTATCCTCTCTTTGGTCTTAACTCCTTCGGTATTCCTGGACAACCACGCATACACAATGGCGGAGAGGCTATGTGCTTTTATGGGCTGTTTTGGCTCGATGAACTGCAAATAGTGATTGGCCTGGGTGGGATAGAGGAGTCGGAAGGGTCAGGAACACGGGCATCCTATCTCTTGTCTTTCTTGGGTGGTTTGGTTTGGTTGGATGCAGGAGGGAGGGCTTGGGGTACATGCATGGCTCGTAACACATTTTGGATACTCATGGGTTTCGTTTTGTTCTTCTCTGGAGGCATTTTCGGGTTTTTCTCGTTTGGAAAGTCAGTTTGTTTGGCTTGAGTCTTTGGGATGAGGTTCTATCGGCGGTTCGCTTGTGCGTCCCTAGGAGCCGTTGCGTTGGCAAGGCAGACTTTTATCGGGCTTTCATTTTGATACCACGTCACCTCTTCGATTCGTTCTTCCCAGCACCATTGTTTCTTCCTCGTCTTCTTCCTCTTCTTCTTCTTCTTATTCTTCTTCAGACATGCATTGGTTTCTTGTTACTATTCTTGAGCGGGCGGCGTGCAGCTAACCAGCCGCCACCTAGACGGCCCGTGTCGCATCTGGGAGGATTCAGGGCTTGAGGCAGGTTTTCGGCCTGGGCTGGATGCGGTACGGGTGGGTACGTGGTGTTGCTGTCTTGTGCAGGTCAGGTCAGGTCCTGTGCGTCGTCGGTCTCGGCTTGTTTGTTTACCGAGTTTTGATATCGAGCTGTGGGATTATCTTCTTCGTCTGTCTTCTTCTTCCTGCTTAGGGAGGTTTCTACTCGTGTAACTTTTGCTGCCTGGACGGGAGCATATATCTTTGTCACCCCGGTTAGTACATCGCGAGTGCGGTCGGCATTTGGGCGGGTCGTTGGATCTGGCAATGAGAATTGATTTATTTTGATCTTGTGCAACTTGGCTGCCTTTGAACTTTGACGAATGATTGATGGTGAGGCGATATCAGGGACATACATGGCGAGTGCCCCAAGACCTTGTGGGTATTGTCAACTTCACATCTCAGCTGCCCATCTAACTATCCCCTCATGTTGTGCAACAAAAACCTCACCTCCTTGACCTACTCTCCCCCCGATTCCCTTGCCCGCCATGCCTTTCGCTGACAGGACAGAATGTCTCAAGACGACCCAGCGAATCGGGCAGTCCGGGATAAGTACATTAGGGGGCGTCCCACACGAAGACGCGGTAGTACCCGTCGGGATGTTTGTCTCGGGGACAAGTGCCTGCGCCCTACGAGGCTGGTGTGTCTGTGAGAGGGCAGAGTTTGGGAGGAGGTGACGGGTGGGGCGGGTTGCACGGCGTCGGGAATGCTAACAATAGGTCCGCTTGGGGTGGTGAAGGATAGTATGCTCTTGGTATTTGGAGAGACGGTAGGTAGCAAGGCGAGGGGGCTAAATAGGTAGCCAAAGATTAGAGTAACGGTACCGCTACCCAGGAAGTGGTGGTTTATCCAATAAGCCACATTAATCACTGTCATCTCCATCCAAGGCCTCGTCTCTTTCTTCCTTGCCTTCTTTGATCTCGAGTGCATCCTGCGTCTCGTCGCCACTGACCTCGCCCTCGTCTTCTTCCTCTTCCTCCTCCTCGCCCTCGTCGTCATCGTCGTCATCATCAGGGACAGGCTCGTCCTCCTCCGTCTCGGCATCGTCCTCGACATCTACCGCAGCCCCGGCACTGGCGGGGTCGACACGGGCACGCTTGGTGCGCGGGCCCGAGGCCTCAGAGGCGAGCGTCGTGTCAGGGTCAGCGTCGGTCGAAGTGTCAGGCATGTCCGTGTCAGGGCCGTCCGTCTTCTTAGCGCGGACCTTTTGGCGGTACGACGTGCGCTTCTCCGTCTGGATGGCGTTGAACTCTATGGCGATGGGTCAGCTTGTCTTGGGCAGGATTAGGATAAGCAGCACTTACTAGCAAACTCGGCTTCCAAGGGGGCGCGGAGGAAGGAGAACTCGGTGTCCTCGAGGGCCTTGAAGACGTCGGCGGGAGCAATGGTCTTTTTGCCAGCGTTGGTGGTGTTTTCGTTGGCACTAGAAGTAGAAGACGTCAGTTGCCGAGTAGAGGCCAGCGGAGGATGAACGTACTGCGAGGCCAGATAGTTGATGAATACTGTGGTGCTCTGGCTCAATGCCAGGATGGCATTGGCCTGAATCTGCGTGTTAGGTGGGAGGACACCCTTGGACAAGCGGGTTATTATCGACTTGGGAAGTGTCAAGTCCTACCACACACACACACACAGAGTCAGTCCTTGTTCTCCTCTCGAATCGTTTGCTACGCTTCCACTCCGTCGTCTCCGGGTCAAGTGTGCGCCTCACCTCGATAGTCACGGCGTCCTTATCTTTATCCTTATCCTTGTCCTTCTTGTCCCCCGGCGTGGGGGAGGAGCCATCGACCGCCTCGGCAACCGCAGTAGCAGACACCGGTGCGGGAGCGGGAGCGGGAGTGGGAGCAGCCGCCGGCGTAGGTGCCGGGCTGGGCTCTTTGGGCGTTGCGTCGTCCATGGGAACGAAGCGGGCGGTGGATGTATCGCTTTTGCGCGGGTTGGACTTGCGCGGCGGCATTGGGGGTGAGGCTGTTTGGTGGTGGTGAAGTCTAGTGATGGTGGTTTGACGAGAAAGAGGTCGGGTGAGGCGCGGCGAGAAGAATGGAAGAGTGGAACTTCAACAAGGCAACTCGATTGAGGAAAATATGCAGCTCGGATACAGCGAACCACTTGGCATTTGCTGCTTTAACCTTCTCTTCTCTCCCCTTTCAGTATCTGTCAGATCCCAGCGTGACGAAGAAGCAGATCACCGGGTGCCCCTTCTCGATACCGATGTGGGCATTTAACCAGATTCAGTGTGTGGATATTTCCTCAAAGAGGCAAGAGGGGGGATGGCAAAATGATTCGTCGTTGAGTGAATGAAGCCTCAACAAGCGACGTTGAAGGTGGGTTGGTTGTCTACGTAGGTAGGCCCGTCGTCTGTGTCATGTCAAAGTTGAAGAAGCGCGCGTCTGCGGGTGGCGACGCGATGCCCCGCTGTGAGTGGCCGAGCACGCGTTAAGTGGTTGTCTTGGTCCGTCCGCAGCCGCAACTCATACGGCAGGTAGCAACCATGGCTCCTGTACTCCGTGCTTGCCATCTTCTTATCTTGCGGTCAATAGAAAAGGAATAACCCCATTGTAATACTACGATTACCTACTGTTGCTGTTCATGCATGCGCGAATCAATTGGCCTCTTGCTGTACCTGCATGTGGCGCTACAGGACCAGGGGAGGAATACGGAGTAGTGAGGAGCAACCATAGGTAGGCAAGGGCCTTGAACAAAGGCCTCAATACCTACCCATCAAGTCACTTCACCTCACAATATCACGTAAAGAAATAATTCAGTTTCAATCTGTTCATCAATTGAGTCGAGTATATATGTATATATATATATATATATATCTTGCTGGCCGTCTGGCTGCTGATACCCTGCCGTCGTGGACATGCATATCTGTCTTGTTCCTAGTCATGCAGGACACCTCTCATAATGCCGGGCGCTGGCCCTCCAGCATGAGCTGTTGCTTCATGTACGGATCCGTCGTGGTCCTCTCATGCCGCTTGCTTTGGTCGTCATAACGTGGTAAAAAAAAGTAAAGGAAAGTTCTGGGGTATATCCATCATCAAAAAATACACAAAAAGCCTCCGTGTCCCGGCCATTATAAGCGCCAGCACGTAAAGTATTCCTCCCTTGAAGTGTCGAAAGGGATTAAACAAGTCGGTCTCTGCCGACAGACGAGGTGTAAGAAGAAGAAGAAAAAGATGGGTTCTTGATTGTTTCATAAAAAGGAATGTGAGCTTGAGGGCATTGTTGCTTGGGTAGGTAGATAGTATCGTAGCGTGGGGGTTTTGTGTGGGATTCGGCGAATGAAATGAGATAATCTCTCTTGTTCGTCATTGTTGATGCAAGAATCCATTCATCATTCATTGCAGCTCGATTCCCTTGTCCCTGCTGGTGGTTTCAAGGCGGACCGTCCGAGATGATCGGCCCCGCCTTTGTCGGTACAACGGGGATCGACGGGGATCGACGGGGTTTGAAACAAGCCGTCGCCGAAACCGTTGCTTTGTTCACCTCCCATGGTAAACAAGCCAGACCGGGGGTGCCGTCCGGCGTGGGAATACCGAAATTGAGCCCGCCATGTGCTGGTTCATCCGATAGCCCTGCCAATTTCCGACTTGCGGATCAAAGGCCGGGGTGAGAGCCCGCCCAGGAACACCTCGTCGTCAAACGACATCCTTGAAGGGCTGACCATGGAATGCATCCGGTGGTGATGCCGCCGGATGTCCAAGGACCGGTTTGCACGGGGGATGTATTCGCTGGAGCTGCGAGGGCCAAAGACGGAATCGGGGTAGTGGCCGTGCCAAGGGTCGCGAGGTGAGATGGCGCTCACGGTGCTGCTGCGGCTGCTGCGTGTGCGACCGTGACGACAGGCCGAAGGGGGAAGCTTGGCCAGACGTGAGGGCTGGCGCTTCAGAGCCGGGATGAAGGCATCGTCGCCTTGGACGGTGTCATCGGTGAGACCTGGGCGTGAGTTGGGGGCACGGGCGAGGATCGGAGTCGATGGGACATCGATGCTGCGCTTGTGGTGAAGGGAGCGAGGTGAAAGCTCCTCGAAGGGGCTCGGGTGGTTGTAGATGATGACGCTGGGCGGTTTCCGGACCGAGCTTACGGATGTGCTCTTCTGGCGCTGGTGCTGCTGCAGCTGTTGCTCCAGATCATGTCCATGGTTGGAAGTGGCCTCGATGATGGGTGTCTTCTCGTAAGACTTGTCGGTCCTCCACGACTCGATCTCCTCATCGTCGATAGGGGTGATGCCTCTCTTCAAGAATAGGAAGCGGCGCTGGCGTTGACGACTTCGGCGGTAGAGAAAACATCCGACAGCGGCGATAGCGGTCAAAGGGACCACAGTCGCAAGGACGATGACGATGATCTTGATTTCCGAGTCGTTCATAATGACATTGTCATCGCGAGTCTATGAGCGAGTATGGTGAGGTGTTGAGGGTGAGAGGTGGAAAATATGTCGTGTAAATGGGCTCTGCCGTAGGAGTCGCAGACCAAGATTGAGAAGTAAAAGATGAACGAGAGACGTGCTTTCAGTGGCAATGGTATCTGGGAGAATATCCACAGGGCCTCATAAAGCCAGGAGCTTGCAATGCTTGCAACTCGCGAACTAGGGGAAAGGCGGTCAGTTCCTGGGTTGTTCAAGGGTATGAAGCATGAGGCGAAGAGTGAGCGAGATGCCAAGACCGTTCTCAGAGATGAGCCACAGGCATGCTAGTAACTCGAATCGAACCGAATGCTGATTGATTTGTATAGCGGAAGGGTAGACCAACGTGAAGACGGCACGGCACTCAAGGCGAGAGTTGAGATGATGCTGGATCAAATCGATTCGACAGACTCATGAGACGGGATAAATCCAAGTGTGTAAGTTGAACCCCGTAAATCCGGCCACCGTTCCAAGTCAACGTCGGCAAAGCAGAGAGAGGCGAGGAGGGTAACGGGCCAGGAACTGGACGCCCTGTACTCCGTATATGGCACAGACAGGACGAGGGGCGGCAGGTCAGGTCGGGGAAGGGTTGAAGCTATATAGGGACTGGGGGGGCCTTCGAGAGAAGCGAGGCAGAAGAGCGGAACTGGGGTGTGGGAGGGTGTGCAGGGGTGTAGCGTCATGGGTAGGGACGGGATGGATGGACCTGGATCGTCATGAGCAGCATGCAACGCCAGATACGAGAGAGAGAGCCGAAGAGGTCAGGGGGTGTGGAGAAACGAGTGAGGGCGTGGGAGTGGGAGAGGGAGAGAAGAAGAAGAAGCTGATACACGAGATCCATGGATGAAAGATGCTGTACGGAGTAGGTACGTAGGTACATCCGTGAATGCTTGGCGGACTAAATTCATCCACGAGCTCCAGGGCTGCCCGGGGTCCTGTACGGAGAAGGTACTGCCCAGTTCCTGTTTCGTTCAGGTACATTTCTGGTTGCTCCTTCTCCTGTCTGCTCCTGCTTGCTCCTGCATGTGCCTTGCATACGTTGAGCTGGACGAGGCGGCGACCTCAGGCAAGAAGGAGGGAAAAAAGGCTGTTGAGGACAAGGCCCAATTGACCAAAGAATAGATGCAGGGAGAGAACCACAGAGGCCAGGCCAGGCAGGCCAAAGTCCCTTTCAAACTGGCCGGGCCTGGTTTGTTTTCTGGTCGGGCAGGATAATTCCCGCAGAGAGCCTACCTAGTTACCTACCAATCCAACCCGAGTCGTGCCTTGCGTCTTGCATCTCGCCGCGTGTGTGTGTGTCGTGAGTGAGCGTGTGTCGAGTCAAGAGCCAATCGACCAGAGGCAGGTCAAGACCCCCTGCGGCGACGGTGCTGGACGATGGATGGACGTGGATGTGGATGCGGGGCGGACACACGGTCCAACGTTTTAGGGGCACGTTAGAGACCAAGGCTAGCGGAAGAAGCTCTACGGGCGGAGGGGCGCCACGCCACTTCCCTCCCACAGGGGGACTCGCTCTTTTTCTCTCTCTCTCTCTCTCTGACCAGGCGGGGGACAGGGGCTCTGAATGGGCTCTAGTGCCATGGCGCCATGGGTGGATGGATGGATGGATGGATGGATGGATGTCCGCCCGCCAGCATTCAGCAAGCAGCAGCCGAGGGAACGTGGCACCGCCCAGGGGACCGTCTTCCATCTTTCTTTCAAACGGTGACGGCGGGGCAAGGAACAGGTCGGAACCCGCTGAGGAAAAGGGTTACGGTGAGCATGTGCTGGCCAGGCTGTGTGCTACGCTGCGCTGCGCTGCGCTGCACTGGGCATCCATTGCCTGCCAGTTGTCATCTCGATCGATCCAAACAACGACCATGGATGGGATGTGATGTGCCATTGACAATGATCAAAGGACCATACTGCTCGACCAATTCCCATCCATCTGCTCCGTACCTAGGTCACATCACCCCCTCCCTCGCATCATCTCTACGCTGCGGGCATCAAAGACACACAGCCTGATCTGACGCTGGTCCAGGTCCAGGTCGAGAATCCTCATCCAAGACATTGCGGCCGAGCATTCTCTGGTCCAAAAGGGAGAGGGACGCTTTCGCTATTCAGAATCAAGTTAGAGACGCCCAGCCACCACGTACAACTCGAAAGAGCAATAAAAAGCAAAGATGGTGCTGGGCTCGGCTCGGGCCCCTCGGTTGGTTCCTAGCCCGTCGACGTCCAGCTTCTGTCTGTCGGTGGACTGCAAGGGAGGGACGTCGGTGAGAAGGCGACTTACAAGATGCCCTCTCGCCTTACCTTGCCTTGCCTGGTCTGGCCTGGAATGCAGGGAAATTGGGCAGCACCTCTGCCATCGATCCCGCACGTAAAGCCCTTGTCTCAGGCTGTCTCGTCTCGTCTTGATCTATCTACGGAGTACGTACGATGCGGTCTAGAAAGTGAGCGCGCGATAATCAGGTTATCGCTCCTCGACACCTCTCCACCATATCCAAGCCCCCTCAACGAATACGTACAGTAGCTCCGGTAGGTCGAGCAAGGGGATGGAATCACAGCTCGGCAGGTCGACGTTGGGCCTCGGCGGCAGCGGCAGCAGGACTGCACCGCACTGCCGTGCCCTCTGGAGCCGTTGTTGGGCCATTTTCAGCAGCAGCAGATGCCGTACGTATGGATCCATCATGGTGCTATCCATCCTCGACGCTCTCGCCATGGTTCGTCAGGACCGTGACTAGTCACATGGAGCCTCCTCGCGAAACGAACCACCTGCGCCGGCCCGGCTTTTCTTCTTGTGCCTGCCAAGGACCGGAGTCACAGAGGATATGCCCATTTGTTGCGTCGTGAATCCAAGCTATCGAGATATTTCACAGGGGTTCAGGAGCATTTGCTTCTTCTTATCACCAACCGTGTCTTTGATGGGACGGGATGCCTTTTCTTTTTTGCCGTCCCTGTGCAGGCGATCACTAACGGGAGGATCTATGCGAGCCATTTGACGCGATGAAGCTACGGGATGCAATGCGAGCCATTTGCAAACTGTCGTAGACCAGCTGAGCTACAGTTACGCTACTTGCGCTACGATGCGGCATGTTGACGCTGTCTCTCTTTAAGACTGCTTCAACACTTGCAGACGGCCAGCCACAGACGGTGAAATATCTGCCGCGTCAAGAGGCGACGCCATCAATTGACCACAGTACGTAGTCTACATAGTTCTCTGGCCTAGAACTGGATCCAATACTACCACCACCTCCGAACGGATATCCCGTCCTCCGACACTCAACTTGCCCCTTTGGGCACTGAACCATCCATCCCATCTACAGTAGCAATCGAGCCTATCGCATCCCGTGCGTTTTTTTCTCCTCTAGTCCGCCAGACCAGATGGCGTTCAGCCGCGATACCCCGGTCTGCCCGCCCTCTACATCCCGCGTTCCTCGCTCTTCAACTCTTGGCTTTTAACGGATGGGGTGCCTACGTAGTAGCTTTCAATGGCAAACGGCGCCGGTCAGGAACGCCAGAGACAAGACGGCCTGGCCTCGGACTTGTCAGGCTCAGACCTTTTTTTTCCCCCTCTCTTTACAGTCCATGTTCTAGTTGTCACCGCCTTCCGCTATGGCATCTTCGGCCGCTGTGAGATTTTGAGACAGAGACTAGACCTCGAGGTCAGCCGCGCGATGAAGACGTAGAATGCTCTCACGGCAATGATCGACACGGCCAGGAGGAGGATTCGATGAGAGGCTGAGTTGGGGCACGTGCTGACGAGAGCTGCCGGAATCTCTGGAATCTAAGTTACTGTTCCTGTTCCTGGATCCTCTTCTTGTTCCTGGTTCCTGGCCTGGCTCCCCATGGCTTGGGTCACGCCACCAGGCTGGACAAACACCATCTCCACATGGATACCCGGTCAGTCTTATCAGCTCCCTCCCTCTGCGAACACGACCGAGCTACAAAACGGTGGTGGTGGTGGTTGTGGTAGTGGTGGATTGGGGGCTTCCCTCGCTTCTAGTGGTGGTGTTAGTGTTAGTGCGCCCATGTCTCCAGTGGCTGGTTGGCCGTTGGAGGGGGAAGTGGTGAACGATGCCTTGGAGGAAGAGGCTGGGGGGTTTTCTTCGCCCGTCAAAGAAGCGGTGTAAGAGGACCGAGATGGAAGAGTTCACGACGGACGGTCATGGCATCCATGACAGGCAGGCATGGGCCCCTGATTTTCGCTTCCCTTTCTCCACATTCAACGTCGACCCTGGTTCATCCCGTCCAGATGTTGGCTTTTGCTCAGCCCGGGCTTGCCATCCATTGCCAGCCTTTTGGGTCATGAGGCCACAACCCTCGTCTCCCTGACCCCGGCCGGATCAATTAACGCGTCTTTGTCAGTCCGGGGGTGATCCCTCGATATCTGCGACCAGAATGCGACATGATGATGTCTGCTGCTTCAGAAAACTTCGATGGATGGGATGGATGCCATTAACGAGTGGAGATGCATGGTTCGGCAGACGGTGGATCCTGCGGGAAAAAGAAGAGAAAAGCCAAGCGAACAAGCGAATCTGTCCGTCCGTCTGTCTGTCTGGTCACGAACTTGAGAAAAAGCAGCCTGGATGCCGCGCTAGAAGCAGGAATGGCCTCTGAGACCGGCGCGAGACAAAAAGAGGCTTAGAACGAGGAGCATGGCCGAGGAGGAAGGGAGGGAGGGGGTGGACAGGACAGGATAGGATAGGACAAGCCAAAGGGGAACTAAACAGAGATCGGACTGTGAGCCGTCCCGTTGATAGGCTCGTCCCGCCCGTTTCGACCCTGGCCTGGTGGCGGGCGACGGACGGACGCTTGGGCTTACTGTTCGTTTTGCCGTTTCGTCCGCGTTTTGAATGAGACGGTGAGCAAGTGAGCGGACGTACGTAGTAGATCGGGCGACGATCATGATCATCGACAAGAGAGATGGCGAGGATGGGATTGTCGCTTCTGCGAGAACATGAGATTGTCTGCCCCCTCAGGGTTCAATTGAGGCAGCTCGCATCCATCCTTGCGTAGGCATGCATCAGATAACTGATGGTGAGATCCGATGGTTCTTGAGATGGGGTCTTGCATGTTCTGAGAGTTGACCTCGATGCCTGGCTCCATGCCCTGAGAGCGGTCGCCGCCGATAATACAGGTCCACCATTGGACGACCAACGACCGTATAATACCAACCGCCACCACCACCACCAC
>JABFEX010001801.1:0-22258 GCA_013623515.1 Fusarium illudens
AAAACTGCTCTAACCATAAAGGTTTCGGTCGTGGCTGAGGAGGTACGGCGAGGGAACGTAGGCTAGGCAGCTAGAATATAACATCTCGGCGAATTGCCAAACTCTCGTTGGCAACACAACATCTTTGAACACAGTGGTTCCCTTCCCTCATTTCGATAGCCAGAGACTTCCTCACTTTGATGGGCGCATATTCAATGTCGCAAGCGTTGAAGAATGTCTCAATAACGTCATCTGGCGATGCCGGGGAGATGCTATCCGAAATAGCATATCAGGCTTTGCCCGGAGTCTCTTTTCAACGGAGCAACTAAAGGGAAAAAACAAAGACGATATGCTTGAAATGGTCAAAGAGAAGGGTTTTGCTTACGAGGAGTCTGTTCCAAAGTGGGCTCTAGAGGGATCGATTGTCAAGAGGAGTCTCGTCAAGATGGCAGCAGTCGACAAGATGACGGGTGAACCAGTCACCGTGGTGAGGACGAGAACAAGGTGCGAGGATAGAGGAATAAGGGAATTCTCGGATGAGAATCTGTCTCTGGTGAGGGACAAATACTGGCCTGAAGCATGAGTGGCCGAGGCCGGGAGGGCTAGATGACTTAAATAACAACGAATCTTGGATATGGAAGAGCTCACATTATTTGCAAGTCTACTTCAGAGTATTGTACACTAATCACCCATCCCTTATTGTGTGGTGCATGGATCTCCACTGTTGTCGGGTTCGCAACGATAGCTAGTTAATATGTGAGAGATTGACTGGAACCTTGACCGGCAACGACGAGTAGTGTTCATGGATCTGGACTTTCTTAGTCTGCTCTGCACTTTGTGACGAGGTAATAAAACTCTAGACGACCACCATGTCAATGACGGCATTTGAATCGACCAAGATCCAGGTCATCGATCCAACCAACATTGTAAATGGGGCTTCAAGGCTCTCCAACGAGGGTGTGGCCAATGCTGATACCAACCTCAGGGCTCACCGTGACCCAGTATACCCAAGCATACCCAATGTTTACGTCAAAGCTTTGGATACCGTCCGATATCTCTTTCAATCCTTTCAAAAACCTTCAGACCTTGTTTTCCCAAAGCAGTACCTACAGCCACAGCACTCGCGCCAACAGCCCTCATCCTACGAAAGCCATCGCCGTCTCGAACTCCACCAACCCCGATGATATCGACATGCTTCAGTCCTTCCACTCGATCAAGAAACTTCCGCAACGTAGACACATTTCCCAGCGCGAGAGGATGCAACGGCGGACCAGCCATGCCACCAACACCGATATTTGGTAGCTGAGGTGTCAAATTGTCCCCGGCACCTTGTTCGAGGATGAGGCAAGATCCCAGGGTGTTTGTTGCAGTAATGAAGCTGATGGAAGACGCTGCCGGTACTAGCGTTTCGATCAAGGCAGTGAACTGGCCCTCGTAGGTATAAGGCGGCGTCTTGATGCCAATTGGAAGCACAGGGTGTTTGGGGAGGATGGAAAGATATTTCTCGAGAGCTGCGCCATGGTACGCTGGTGGCGGCGCCCCGGGGATGTTTGGGCAGCTCAGGTTGATTTCCATGGCGAGAGGGAACGGCAAGGCTTCCGAGGCTGACGCAAGTAGCCCATAGGATGCCAGGATATCCTGAGGAGAGCCAGTGACACTGACGATGAATGTTTTCTTCATCTCTGGAAGACGAGCACTGAGCTCCTTGAGGAAGCTGACATATCCTTCCAAGGGGATCGGACTGTAGCCAAGACTGTTTAGACTGGCTGTTGCATCCTCTGTGTGACCTGCTGGAGGAAGCTGGTCCGAAGAAGTTCCTTTTTCTGGCTTTGCCGTAGCAGGGTCGAAGAATAGATACCGATGGTTCTCATGCTGGTGATCGAAACCCTTGATAAGAGAGGTCCTGGTGGTGACAGCACCTGTTGATGGGCAAGAAGCGAGAGCGATGAGGTCCTCGAGGTCCGTGGCCCACGGCGTCGCCGAGTTTAGCAGCGGAGGATTAATCGCGAGGCGAACGGGCATGGTTGCGATGTTGATGGATGATTATTGACAGTGAGGGGTTCACGTTGAAGTTGTAGATAAAGGTCGTTGATAAGGCGGTTATGTAATCTTGGTGGCGGGCACTGGAATGGTGATAACCTCGGCACCACCAAGCTCGGTGATCGTCAGGTGTGTGTATAATGCGCATGTATGCATCGTATTCAGTTTGTGCTGTCTTGAGGGCTTAGAAAGGCTCTAATTTGTTTAAAATGTCCATGCATGAGGTTAGGAAAGAACTCGAGATAGAAAGTGGTACGCTCTCATGGAAATATCATTTAAAACCCAAATCACTTCTAGCCTAAATAATGCACCCGTCCCTCTAATTACGAAGCAACAACGACAATGCTCGCTCTATCCCATCCTCTAATTGCACCCCAGCACAAACTCAAACCTTCTGCAGCGCAAGACCATCGAAATACCAATCAAGCTCAGAACCACTGGCCTCAATCTTAAACATGAAAGAAGCCTCGCCACCCTGCCCCTCTGGCACAGTAAACTTGGTGTTAAACTGATGCCACCCCCAAATGTACTCGGCCGGGAACTCGGGGAAAGCCTCATGCATGGTCTGATCGCCGCGGGTGATGACGGTGCGGATCAAGTCGAAGGGCTGGATGTCCTTCTTGTTGGACTTGGCGAGGTATGTGATTCTGTAGGAGGATCCAGGCTCGAGATGGAATTTGGGCAAGTACTGGACTCGCACAACACCTCTGTCGGTGACCTCCAGGACGCGAAGGGCCCGCGAGTCTGGCTTTTGGATGTCGAAGTAGAAGTCGCCCAGAGTGTCCATTTCTAGACCCCATTTTGAGACATCCTTGTCCTCAAAGTCCAGGAAGAAGACGGTGTCGGCTAGAGCAACGTATCAGTACAAAGTCTGCGGATGTGAAGGAAAGACACTTACCATTGCGACATTGGTAACATTCAAGCTCAGAGAAATAGCTACCGCTTGCCTCTTCCCTGTGTCCAACAGAAGAAAAGTCTCCAGAAAAGAGCTGGCAATAGCCCTCGGCCCTGAAGTTGAAGAATGTACACGAAGCAGTCTTGGCGCAGAGATCGGCGCAGTTGTGCGTCCGAGGGACGTTCTGAGGATCGCCTATTTTGCCAGAGTCTTTGTCGATGTAGCCTTGTTTTGAGCAAGCTAAGTTGCTTGAGCGCGCGTTGAGGATAGAGCAGCCGGGGTCAGAGTCGCGAGGGAGGACAGCGGCATTGGCTCCGGAAAGGAGGAGAGCTGTGAGAGCCGTGAGGTACTGAGATGATCGCATGGTTGAGTGTATTGATGTGGTGTTATTAGAAGAAGAGATGATGGAGAAGGATGTGGTTGTGAATAATATTGGACTTGGATCTCTCATGGTTACGGTATATATATTAAAGCGCAGACTCTTAAGTCGTCTGGTTGTTCCAATGCCAGTGAGAAGTCTGAGTCTGCAACTGCGCCTCCAACCCATGCATGCTCGGGCTCTAGATAAGCGGAGAATGATAATTGAGATTGAATCAGCCCCATTCCTGTTCAGCTGGCCTGAAATGAACCAGTAACAGGATACCGGTGAAGCATAAGCAGCCACACGCAAAAGGCCGAGGGCATTGAATCCGCTTACGCCTCGACAGGGGTTGAAAGGTCGCCGACCTGCGAATGCATGCACAATCGGCCAAGTCCGT
This sequence comes from Fusarium illudens, assembly GCA_013623515.1. Classification (NCBI taxonomy): domain Eukaryota; kingdom Fungi; phylum Ascomycota; class Sordariomycetes; order Hypocreales; family Nectriaceae; genus Fusarium; species Fusarium illudens. The sequence goes on from JABFEX010001801.1 coordinate 3,673, forward strand.
GATCAGCCTCTGTCTCTGTCAAGCAGTGTGGAAGTTGAGTTGGATCTTTTACCGTAGGCTGGACTTGGAAGGTGTTGAGAAAGCAGAGTCACACATGTCGGGAGGTCGCCGATCATGAATCAGAGAACAAGTGCATTTCGTCTCAAAGAGTATCGTCACAAACAAGAAGGAAGCTATAACTAGCGTGTCGCAAAAGCAATGAACGATCTTTTCCCATACAGGCCTCCAGAAACAAACAAAACACTCCCACAACACACTCAAGCAGTCCGAGTCATCTTGACCTTGCTCAACCCCGATCCACCATCATCCCTCGTAGAGCTCACAGCAATCTCAAACTTAGTAGTAACCCCAGCAGCAGCCGCAATATTAACACTCCGAGTCCTGGCACCAGTATTCCACACAGTCGTCCCAACTTTGCGGATACTCCATTCGATGCCCGGGTCGGCTTCAAACGTGACGCGCATCTTTTGGCCGGGCTTGATGGAGAAGATGTTGATGGCGCCTTTCCAGGCTTTGGCTGTGACTGTCTTGGAGTATGTGCCGCCGACTTTAGCGATGCTGACGAGCGGTTGGATTGTCTCGGGTGGTCCTCCGTGCTTGGAAGGAATCTTCTGGCCGTTGGGATACTTGATGGTCTTGTCCTTGCATGCAAGAATGAAGCGATGCCAGAGTGAAGATGTGATCTTTGCGTCTGTCGACAGCGACTTGCGTTCAAGGTCGTACGTCGCCTTGTTGGGGTGTGTCTTCACCCAGTTGTTCACATCAGTTGGAGACCAGCCTCCCAATCCGTCGACAAAGTGAAAGAAGAGGGCAGCAGCCTCATCATTCTGGTATAGAGTGATTCCATGTTGATACTCCTCAGGGAAGAGACCACGGTTCATGATAGTGTCCGTCGTAGGATACGCAAGTCCATCAAAGTAGCGAGCGATGCCCTGTCGCCACCATTCATTTCCTTCTGTCCAAGTAGTCACAGTCGGACGATGGAACTGCTCAACACACTGGTACATGCCCCTGATGACATCCTTCTGAATGGCCAGAAGAGGGTACTTCCTAGTGCCAGGAGGAAAGTCGATGATGATGTAGCAAGGATCTTTGGTACCGGAGTTGTTGTCGTCAACCTGGACGATATCGCCGAGCACGCCCGAGACAAAGCCGATGTGAATCTTGAGAGGGCCAGCAAGCGATCCAAAGATGCCGACCCCTTTCTTGATAGCATCAGCGACACCGTTGACGATCTCGCTATAGCGAGGTTCCTGCTGCCAATGCCCGGGGACCTGGTACAGGCGAGCAGTGATGGACCCCCCCGTGATGGTTCTAGTCCAAGCGTTGCTGCAGACACTACCGGCAAGATCCTGTGCGCTATCGGGAAGAGGTCCTTTCCAGACGGGGCAGTTGAACAGCTGGCGAGTCCACCACTTGCTCCAGTCGATCTCGAAGCCGGGGAGGAGAGTCGGGCCGGCCGGTTCGGGGGCCGGGCTTGCAGCGGCGGGAGCGAGACCGGTGAGGGCCGTCGCGGCGATGGCGAGGAGCCGAGCGGAGTTGACCATGTTGAGCTGGATCAAGAGTGAGAGATAGTATCAGCTTGAAGCTTCTGATAAGCGAGAAACCAAGGAAAAAGACGGAGCAAAGGGGTTCTTGTCCCTCAGCAGTATTTTAACACTGCAGCTCCATCCGCTAAGGATTCTAGGCTTCAACTTATTTTTACATCAACAGCCTAAAAAGAATCATGCTTAAATTTCCAGGATCTTCTAGTGAGCCCTCCACGTCTCCATTTGACGCAAGGAACCGTTAGCATTGGCCCATGCTTAAATATCGTGGCGGCGCCTCACTCGAATGCCGAGTTGCATCACGGCTTTTGGTTGGTTGCTCTTTTCAGCCTTGGCCGCTACTTGCGAGGGCTGAAACGCGTCGTGGCAATCTCCGTTGAGTTGCGGAGGAGTGTTGGGCACGAGGGCAGGAGGAGTCACACGGCGTCAAGAGGTTTTTGACTTCTTTATTAGGCACACGATACTGGGTTTGAAGCATCTCTCAACTTGGGCCTGTAACGACGTGGGCATGAAGTTGAAGAATAGTGACGATGAATCTCAGATGAGAGCGACCTTGTGTAATAGGGCACTGGCCATGAACGACAAAGATGGGGGCCTTGAGCAGGCACCCGCATAATCGAAAACGAGCTCTTTATTTCTCTCAAAGGATCACTCCTATGGGCCACATTTCAGGCTCGCCAAGCTCGACTCTGTGCCACACTACCCTTGGTATCCGTCGAGAAACGGATCGTGCTATGTTTGGAGGCACTGAAGCTGTACAGCGGGCATTGGACTTGAGGGCGGACGCATGCCGGTACTTGAGCCAATACTTAGAAAGGGTCGACTTATTATTGGTGACCGTCATTAAGGGCTGCTTTGGGCAGGGGGGTGAGTAGTGTAGGAGTTTTGCAGACAAGAATAGATCCAGGGTCCGTGATGAGACGGTTTGAACAAAGACAAGAAAATGCATCCCATCGCTATGTAAGCTCATTGACAAACCAAACTATAGCGGCAGCTTCTGTCCTATCCAGAAATAGTACTTCTCATACGCATGGATCTCGGCATCATAGAGATCCTTCGTCGCCGCTGCCAAGAAGGCTTCAATATCAGCATCCTCCATGATCCGGCGAAACGGTTTCGCAGCCATGGCCCCAAACATGTCCTCCACGACAGTCCGGCAGTATAGTCCTATTAGTCGTAGTTTCTGATCCTGCCCATTTCCGTCAATTAGCAGAGCAAGCACGTCTGACCTTGTGAACGCACCTTTGCCCATGCTCCGATTGGCACCTTTAATACTTTGCATCCCACGTTGATAAAGCCGGCCTTTTCGAGAGGTTCTCTGAGTTTTTCGCCAGCTCTAAAGTCCATTCCGAAACTTCTCACAGCAGACTCAGCTGTGTCAAAGAACTTGGCTAGGGAAGACTCGGGCGAGAGCGATCCGTCATCACAGTGGGCGCGAGCATCAAGCTCTTGGATTTCGATCCATCCTCCGGGATCGAGATGTCTGTGACCCATGTTCAGTACGCATCTCGACAACGGAGATAAGCCAGGTATATGGTCTGGAGGGGTGAGGGCTTACTCGTATGCTTGTCGAAGCACCCGTGCCTGATCTTTCAACCATGGGTTGATGCAACGCATGTGCACAAAATCCCAGCCACCTCCATGCATCCATAGATCCTCTATATCGTCGACAACAAATTTCAGGTTAGGTGGAACCCATAAGGGCTGAATGGGACTCAGATCAACACCAACGACCGAAGCGCTGGGAAACATATCGGCAACTGATGCGATCAGACAGAGTCAAAGAAGTATGAGGCACTTCAGACGCACCTTCAACAGCCCAGGAGCCAGTCCCAGTGGCTAGGTCGATGATCTTTTGAGGATTGTCGCCGACCGGGGCGAAGAATAGTTTCCCGCTAGTCAACGTTAGCGAGCTCCTCCTCCTCCACAACAAGGACTCACTCTGTAAGTTCGAGCATCATAGCATGCTTCATATCATCGCGGTTCTGCTCCGCATCATCATTTGGGATCGGATACCTGCCAAGATGTCAGGTAACACGAGGTTAGATGAGGTACATGAAACTCACGTCCCGTGGCGGTAGTGGTGATACTACTGCAGTATAAGCAAGGCCCGCATCACATATACACACACAGGGATATCCGCAAATACATACCCGCCTCCCATTCTCATAAAAGTGCTGATATATACTCGAATTCAAGCTCGCAGCCCGAAAGCTCATGGACTCCCCGTCATAGTCTGACGTTGGAAACTCGTCAACCTCGTCAACGCGATCCCGCGATTCGATTGGCTCGATAGTAGCAGTATGAGCAAAAGTCCCCGCTTCCATTTCGAAACAGTCAAGCAGCTGGGACAAAGGATGTGAACAAATGGGGCTCGTTGGTTGTGATGTACGACCATGTTGTCAGGCAGGAACCCCGCAGGTGGGAAAATGGCTCAGGCGCGTGAGTTGTTGAGTGGCATCAGAGGTGCAGATCAAAAGTCTTGGCGTTAGGAGATGCAATGAGGGCTTGAGATTCAACCTCGGTTCAGGTTCGTTGTTCCTATAGAAGTACCTGGATGTCATGAGTTAATAACTCACGTGTTTAGACATTGTAGGCGTAGTGATGTAGCATTATTGTCCTAGATGGGTTCTCGGTTAAGGTGGTCACGAGACTCTTTGGGAGACGGTTGCGAAGTCACACCACACATGAGAGCCCAACCAGTTCTCTACTAAAACTATGTGCCCGTGGCTCTTTGCATATATCATGGGGACTTTAAGTATAGCAGGTTTCATAGAAGAAGAGCAGAAACTACCGTGTATAGTTTGGAATCTTGGCAAGTGTAGGGTAAGGGGTAAGGGCTCGAAGGATCAGATCTCAGAACTGGGTCAAGGCCACTTGGCAAGCTCTCTGACTTGCTTACTCTAATCTCCAGCCTCGGCACTTAATCCCTGTCTTGGTATTTATAGGCTTTTTGGCTCTAACTGGGGCCTCTGTGTCACTGATTGCAAATCTGCTTGGAAGCGAGATCGTCTGTAAATTCCAACCACCACAGGTCAGCACTAATTATAACCCACGTGATAACTAGAAAGGAGACTATCATCAAGCAGCTGACATGAAACTCGCAGAGACTCAGGTTAGTTTCGGACACCAAACCGGGGCAAAAAGAAATATTCGTCCGTCGAAGGAAGTGCTGCGCATCTCAAACCCAACTTTAACCTGCACTACGCTATTGACGTTTGACGGCACTGCATCAAATCTAGATCATCTAACGGAAAAACATCAGCCACCTTGGAGCATCGCTTGAACTTCCTGAGACCCCAGTTGGCGTCTCACCGGGGGGTCCACCGCATAAGCGCCGAGCCCAGTGGCTGTGCCCTCCGCTTACGCTTCGCATAGCGTGGACGAATCAAACATCAGGGGCTTGCAGGGCATGAGCTGCGGACAAGGTTCTTTACTGGGCTATGCTTAAACCGTAGCTTGTAGGATCAAACCGTCATCCTCGGCGTCAGCCGTCCGCTTACGCTGGGGCTGGGACGGGGATAGCTTCAGGTACGGTAGCCCTCTTTTGACTAGCGGAAGGGTCTTTTGTGTTTTACTTGGCAGGAATCTGACATCTGAGCTTTATAAAGTCTAGAGTTCTCTGTCAGCAGCTTACTTTACTCCACTGCATCTATTTCTTTACCTGCACGCCTTTCCCGCATCTCAGATCCCCTAATCTTTGCTTTCTCTCTCTTTTTTTTTTTTTGTCCTCTGTGTTGTATGTTCAGCGACTTCAAGATGGTTTCATCTACCTTTTCCTTGATCCTTGGATCACTGGCTATCGGCGCCGTGAGCGCCAAGCCTATATCTTCTTCTTCCTGTGCGGCTCCTATTGCGACTACAGTTCCAGAGGGCGCTCCCACCGTGACCTTTATCACTCAACGTAAGTTCCATCACTAACCACGACGACCGGTATCCTTCTAACTCTTTACAAGCCGAGGGACGCGACACCGACAGCAAGGGCAAGACCGCCAACTTCCTCAGCATCGACTTCGAAGATGGAAAATTCGACCACTGGCACACCGACTCGGACCTCTACTTTTCCTACAACATCCGAGACATGCAGACTCCGTACGGTGATTCAAAGGTGTTCGAGATCCTAGAGCCCGACGCCGAGGGCTACGCCTTCATCAACAACGACCAAGTCTTTAAGCTCGAGGACAGCCCGTCCGGCTACAAGGTCGGCTTCACCGCCAAGTGCAGCTGGATTCCTCAGGACGGCATGACGGATTGGACACCCATCGAAATCATGCTCAAGCACGGCGCCAGCAGGGTGTTTGAGACGAAGCCCACCAGCGGCAAGGATCTGGGTAATGGCTGGACTCACTTCGAGGAGGAGTTTCTCAACGAGGGCATCACTGGCAATACTACATTCACCATCAGGGTTCAGGCTACGGGGTGGTCGCTAGACTGGTACTTTGACGACATCTCGGTCGAGAAGATCGAGTAGAGGGAAGCGGGTGGTTATTATTCTTCGACTATTGTACAAAGCACCAGGAAGGCGGTTCAGGAATATCGGGATTCTTGAAGCCGAAATGGATACCCTTGGAAATTTCCCCTTGGTTACAAATTATGCGCTGTCCGTCTGCCTCGTTTAGCTGGTAGAGTGTTCCATCTTCAACATATGATTTCCAGAACAAATAATACTATAAGCACTTGGCATCACCTCAATCAAGTTGGTGAAGTTCACTCACTAAGATCGCCACCGGGCCATTGTGACCCGCTTGATCAACATAGATAGCTGACCACTGGTGCGATCCCAGAGACATGAGGATGGATGCGTGCATTCAAGGAGTTGGGGACATTCTTGACGCCAAAGCTGCCTGGGTTGGGGAAGAAGCCGACAGACTGCTTGTCGGCGGGCTCATTGAACCTGCAAGAGTGAAAAGCCGCCAAGTATTTCTCACCAATGGTCATAAATCACGATCCGACAAAATCACGACGTCTCCAAGCGCAACCCTGTGCTCCAGGGCTGCTTCGTTCCCCTGGCACCGTCATCGCCTTGCATGGACATGAGTATATAAATGTGCCCATTAGCACTCTCTACATCAGTTATCAATATAGCTTGGTCACACTAAATGCCCATTTATTAGAGGTGTTACTACTCATCTCTTTGGTCAGAAAAACGATCTGATCCGCTTCTAACATAGGTAAATCCAGCAAGGTCCGGTTTACCACCGTTGGGAAACACAACCGCCACATACCAACTTTGGGTCACCGAGGTTTACGGAGAACTCAGAAAACGAGGCTTCTTGCATTGAGCCATCTATTATTGACGGAATTTGTGGTTAATTTACTCTTCACTCTATATCTACCGATATGACAGTGTCGTGTAAAGAGTTTCGTCATGAACTATTAATAGCATTACCATCATGTATATTGCAACTAGCAGGCCTCCTCTACAACCCTCGTCCAGTCAGAGAATTCCGAGCGGCCATAGACTATATCACTTAGCCAACCCTTGATCAGTGCGGCGTAATACCCCGAGTCGCCCTTCTCACGAGGAACGACAAGGTCCTCGTCCCGATGACGTATATGCCGGACTGGTGCGATGAAGTACTAGCCACGCCGTTAGTATCTTTCCTGGTTGTTGCAAAGAGACGGTGTACTTACTGCGGTGCCTGAAGCAAAAGCTTCTAGCAATCGGCCTTCTGCAATAGCGTCACGGATCTCGTTGATTGAGAAGTCTCTCTCAACAACCGTAAGGGGCTCCAAAGTCGTACCATCGACTACCCAGCGTTGAGCATCGCCTCGCCGGTGTTGTACCAGCTGTATGATGCTTCTCCTCGTGATGCCTTCCAAGATGGTCTTGTTTTCCAAGCCGGGTGTTACCAGCTCAACATCCCCTTGTCGCGTTTTCCAAACAACAAAGAAATTACTCGCACCGGCCTCTGTGGCATACTGCTCGCTCCCGAATAGCCACAGGACCTGGTCGAAGCCCTGGGCGATTGCGTCAGCATGGGCAGCCAAGGTTGGCCCATAGTTGGCACCCAACTTGGTGTCTCCAAACCCGCCTGGCCATGCCCGGAAGCTGTCAGAAGGAGACGTGACCAGAGTCATGCCGCCGCTGGTTGAGAACCCAGGACTAAGCGTGGCGATGATGTAGAGCGAGGACTGGCGGGGTTTCTGAAGACCTAACCCAGGCGTGGTCCCGATATGAGTCGGCCGCAGATACAACGTCTCCCCTGTTCGATCTTTGGGTAACCAATGTTTGGCTTCCAGGGCAACAAAGCGGGTGATGAGCTGCTCCAAGGCCGAAGGATCGAATTGCGGAAGGCCCACACGAGTAGACGACTTTAGCATCCGCTCACAGTTGAGCCTGAGCCGGAAAAGTCGCAAGTTGCCGTCATAACCCCGGTAGGCCTTGATGCCTTCGAAGCATCCGGTCGCGTACTGGAGAACGTTGGCGCTTGGCATGAGGGATAAAGCGCCATACGGCTTAATCTCAGGGGTTTCCCAGCCTGTGGCCTCATCCCAATTGCAGACAAGCATGTGGTCGGTGCAGCCGGAACCCGAACGGGGAACATTTGTTGGATCCTGAGACGTAGCAAGACGGTATTCCAACTTGGAAGCATCGAGCTGCGCTTGGGAACTTGTCGCAGCAGGGCCAGGGCCAAGATCGCGTCTGTCAGAAGCGGCCATGTTGAGGTTACTTTGGCTTTTCTTTCCGATTGCGGTAAAGTAGCCGGAATCTTCCAAAAAAAGGAGATCCCAATCGTTTGCTTTATAGGAGCCAAGAAATCCGACTTCGGAAGAGAGCCCGGTGTCACCACATGTCGCCTTGTCAATAACTCCCTTGTACAGTACCCCCTTCAACGGTCGAATGCCATCATGCGTTGTGCAGTGCAGATGATAACAAATTACGGCAACCCCCGACATTCCTTGGACCCGCCGTAGGGAGTAGATAACAAGCAAATGGGAGCCCCGACCCACCCTCTTAGATGGACTGCTAACGTCCGCCCCATGTGACTGTTGTGTTTCCCAAGGTGATAAACCAGGCTGTGAAAGATGATTAAACAGAAATCCATGCAAAATTAAGTAAAGGCACATAGGCCACACTCTTTATCCCCTGCTGCTACAAAGGGACGAAGCCTGCGGCATATCATCAGGGTCAAAGTTCAAAGATAGGAGTCAAAGAATATGTACCTAGACCTAGTAATAAAATTGCCCGTTTGCTCATGCTTGTTGGGCCAGGTACTCGCCGCTTTCTATCCTCTGACAAAGCTTTTTCAGAACCATACCACCGTACTTGAAATCATCCATGTCTAGATAGACAGTAGCAGATACCCTCGCCCACAGCGCGTTTGAGAAGTACAGGATGTTGATAAAGGTATGATAATCTTCCGTGAACTTGCGGAACATGAAATTGATGACAGCATCAAGGTCTTTGGTCGGTATGCCTTCAGCAGAGGTGGCATTGTGTCGAATTGCCAGGGGCAGACGAACGTTGGCGAATCCGACGTGCTTCCCAGGAGGAACTGGCAAGGTATCTGTGCCCAGAATCTCGGCAATGGCTCGTCCGCCGGCGCGGGCTAGATCAACGCAGTACCCCCTGATAGCTAGCTCACCTCCGCAGACGTTGCTTCGAAACTCGAGAGCAGCTGGGATGCACAGAATTGGGGCCGTATCAATCGTGCCAGTGTACTCAAACTGAGCAACAAATGCGTTTTGGGCCTTGGACTGATTAGGGTTGAAGTGCCCCTTTGTTTCTTCTCCATCTTGCGGCAGGGGCACGAAGCCGTGAGAGGTTGGTAGAGATGAGCGCATCAAGTGCTGGTTTCGAACCGCAACGTAGAAAACCGCGCATGCCCGGGGGATAAAAAGCCATCTGAGACGCGTGTTAGTTCTCGACGTCGAGAGGCCATTATATGAAACTCAATTGTGGCAATTGGTGACAAGAAAATCCGGATCCAGTTCTTTGAGGTTCAGGTCAATAAAACCGATGCCGTGTGCGCCGTCAATCACACTGAAGATACCATGTTGCTGGCAGATCTTGGTAAGGCGCTCGAACGGCATCCTCACACCAGGCATGCTCATGACAGTGTCGAATATTGCTACCTTGACCTTGTCGCCGTGTTCTCTAATGCTGCTCGTGAAGCGTGCTATGATTGACTCTTCGGTGTCTTTGGTACGGTCGAAGTCGATCTCAAGACTTGTGACCGGGGTCGTCTCTATCAGGTAATCGACAGTCTTGCCAATGGCCCCGTATACCCCTCTAAAGTAGGCGATCTTGTCTCCGGGCTGAAATCTCAAGTTACGAAGGACTGTATTCAGACCCGTGGTCGCGTTGGGTACGAGGACAGTGCCCTCGACATCAGCATTGAGAAAGGAGGCAACCTGTTGGCGAATCTCGTCCAGCTTCTTGGGGAAGATGTAGCGAATGAACTTGTCGGGCTGAGACTCGGCAGAATCTTGCCAGTGACGCAATGCATCTCTCACATGGCGGGGATAAGATCCATATGCACCTTTGGAGAGTCAGTCGTATAATACACAAACCCCTGGCCGACGTGTGTTCTTTCACCTTGGTTGAGATTCACTTGTTCTTTTCCGAACAGAAAGTGTTTCTCCCGCATCTGCTTGTCAAACGGTGTCATAGTCAAGTTGTCCATGACGAGTCAAGATGGGGTTGTGGAGGCAAAGACGTCAGGAAGATGGAGAGGGTTGAACTGGAAGGATGGGTAGCAAGTTGCGAAGCTATTCGAAGGACGAGACAAGACCTCAGCAAGCCCCAAGAAAGGGAGCCAGGGCTCTTTGATGACAAATTTACTTTGGGAAGAGAGCTTGGTAGCGTTCAGCGATATCGGCGGCAACATGGTGCCGATTCCACACTAATGGGAAGGATTACAAATTACAAGTGGAAATGCCTCACACACAACGTCACACTAGGTTCTCTGCATGACGGACGCCTCCATTAGGTCGCACATGGGGTGCTATAATTTGTAATCACGATCAGCCGACAGCTATCGAGAACTAGACCATGGTATCACTCCGGGCAAAGGGAGCAATCTCTCCACCTGGTCATCCATCGTACGGCTAGCCTCGGACACTCAAACAGCTGTTAGGTCCCCCTTTTTGTGGGAAAACCACACTCATACGTACATTCCTCCAGTTTGTTGTGCTACTGTAGTTCATCGCCATTTGGCTGTTGCTATAACTTGGCATTAATGTGGTTCTTGAGTGGGTTTTGACGAGCCTGTCCAACTTGGATATTGATTTCCCGAGACAGAGCTCACGGGGCTCTGCCACCTATTAGGGTCGTTAGTTGTTGCTTCCATTCCAGCAATGTCTTGTTGGCTGCTTCTAGTAGCCGCCGCGTATCCGCAACCTCAAGCTCTAGTTCCTGATTTCTAGCCTCAAGTTTCTGTTTTTCATCCACATCTGCTTGCCTGTCCGCAGCTTCACAGCGGACTCTTTCCAACTCTGCTCTTAATTTCCGGATGGTACCTCCCGCCGCAAGCGTCTCGTTCTTTTGCATTTGCACCATCTGGTGCATACGACTGATCTCCTTCTCCAAATTTGCGACCTTGGTTTGTAGAATAGAGCCGTTCTCAAGCTCTCGATACACTGTCCAGAGCGCAGAGTCGACTTCTGTCGACAAAGTATTGAAGCGAGATCTTCTAGCTGTGGATGTCCTTGACGGATTTCTTGATGTCATCGTTTGTTGGGTCTGTTCAGCTGCATCATCCCCAGAAGGCAGTTGCATTTGTAGAGCAGAGTTCTGAGGCTGTATTGGTTGATCTTGCAGAGGTTGGCGAGGTAATGAAGAGCTTGGGATGGGCGGCGCCGCTTGGGGTGCTCCAACGACAACTAGGCTTGAAGCCGGCGGCAAAGGAGATTGAGATGGGACAAGAGTATCACCATTGTCAGGCTGAAGAGGTGATCCTGGGGGTGTAATCATAGGTGGCTCCATGTGCCAGCCTCGATCAACGCACACATTGCAATGCCACACTGGGCTGTTCTCTTGAACAATACCGACGCTGTTTCCTGGGTCACATTCCCGGTGAAAGGATCTCCGGCAAGTATCACATGGCGTTAAATCTCCTGATTTACTGCATGTGAAGCAGACTGAGTCATGTGGACTTCCAGAGGCTTGAATATATCCCATTTAGTACTTGAGCAGAGCTGACACAATTGGTGTGGAAACATACCTCTCCAAGCTTTGTGTCGCGCGAGAATGACGGAGCGTGCCTCTCCATGAGTTGGAGATACGGTAGACGGTAGCTTTTCTGATGGCTGTGATAATCCAATCTGTCTTGTCTGTTGCGCTTCCGTGCGAGACGGAGCTGAAGACGGAGTGCGTCGAGGAGATGATGATTGCAGCCGCCGTCGCTTTCGAGCATTGTTGCCCCCGGAGGCGTTCTCAAGCTCACGTGGTGTCTCCATACTAGAATTTCAGACTGAAAGAGGGTTTAATTTTCTTATGACTGGGCGCTGTCGATGGAAAGTGAGATGTTCCGAGTTGTGAGATGAAGTTGTGAGATAAAACCTAACGAACCCATCAGTGCGGGGCCTAGATTTGTAAGCAAGAACACGATCTCGTCCCGGGCTTTCCAGGGTTAGCGAATTGGTCAATCAAGCCAAACCTTTGTTGTGAGGATCTAGGTCGCGTCTTGGTGTCAGTCGCCTTGTCGATAATGGTGTCCCAGTGAGTGATCTCGTTGCTGTAGTTGATGCGGATCTAAGGGTCTCCTACATATGAGCATAGAGTTATTATACATACCTATACTTTTATTTATAGTATTTATATTCGGCCAAAGTCAGCCAACTCTAATCTGTAATTCTCGCTACGGCGAAAAGTCTTCGATATCATCGAGTTATCACAATCTACTCGAGCTGGCTTGCAGGCACAGATAAGCGCGGGTCCCTAGGGTAATCAAGATTACTCCTAATACGAAGAGAATATCACTGTCGTCATGCCCTGGTTTAAATTCGAATTGTTCTTACTCCTTATTCCTCACTTATTTTTTCTACAGGCTCACCCATCCCTCTTCCCTTATATAACGCTCAAGATACCTTAACCTCACCCTGGGAGCCTCACCCTAGGCCATTCGAAGCGAACATTCAAGAAGATGTCGCTGCCAAGCGAATGGACTAGTGTCCAGAGGCCCTCTAGTTATCGTCTTCTCCTGGCGTATCTTTGGCTTCTCTTGCACTCGCCTCCCAACGTCCCGAAGCGAGGCCAACAACAATGAGAACAAGGCATCAATCAAGACTGTGTCAATAGGATCAACCCTCAGCTGCCAAGCTACGCTAGTGAATCTGCCTACTGCCAAGACAAGACGGCATTCAGCTTGGATAGAATGCCTATATTGATTGGCCAAGGTGAACCAGCATCGCCTCTGACCATGCAGCCAGCGAGTTCCTTGCGCCACGCTGTCTCATTCTACCCCTCAGTTGACCCGGTGCAAGGGAGGTAGGTAGTTAGACAGCGCTGCCCAGCAGTCAATATCGTCCCTTTCCCAACCTTGCCAACCTTCAATACACGCATGGTACGTCCGCCATGGCTCTGGAATCGAGCAGGAAGTCGCCGTCTCTCACGGGCTGGAGGCGCACTGCGACATGCCTCACCCTCTTCATCATCGTTTTAACCAGCCTTCTTTTCGGGGCGCTCTTTGCATCCGTCTTTGGCGTCAATAACGGCTCGAAGCTGTGGGGAGAGACAGTTGTATATCACGGAGAATGCGACTGGACCTCGAGAACGAACCTCTGGACACATCTGGCTATTAATCTAGTTAGTACTGGCATTCTCGCCTCATCCAACTTCTTCATGCAGGCCCTCGTGGCTCCGACGAGAGAGGAAGCCAACAGAGCCCACAACATGGGCGAATGGGTCGAAATCGGAGTCCAGTCGATTCGCAACTTCCGCTTCATATCCCGACGTAAGATGGTCTTCTGGGTGCTCTTCTCGATGAGCTCAATTCCGCTGCACCTGGTTTTCAACGGATGCGTCATCGAATCCAAGGCCACGACCAGTTTCAAGCTCTTGATGGTCTCGGAGTCGTTTCTGAAAGGAGCTCCCTACACAGTCCCCGCTCTGGTGGAAGTGAGGCCAAACCGCGACTACAGGCGGAACCGAGATTACTACCAGTCGACCAACCAGACTATTGGCCATATCTATCGGTCTTACCACAGCAACACGAGCAACTGGGAACGGCTGGATCTCCTAGACTGCATGAATCGCTACAATGATGTTGGCATGGCCATGGTGGCTAACCGCCATGTTATCATGGTGGTGAGCAATAACAACAAGGAAACCTCCGACACTGTATGGAGCCCCAAGCAAGTCAACAAGAACCTCACCGGCTTTGACGACGTCGACTCGGTCAACTCACTATGGTGCGAGGCGACCTATCAACGCACTGGTGCCCGCACTGGAAACGAACTGATCTCGGAACAGAAGAGTGGCAATTTCGGGGTGGGCTACTCGCAGGTCTACAGTGAACCGGAATATTACTCTGGAAACATACTGGACGTTACGACTGGGGAGCTCAGAATGAAAGGCACCCATCCCGCGTTTCGAAGCATGCAGATCGATTATTGCCTGTCGGAGAAGTTCTCAGCTCCTTGCCGGCTGAGCATCGCAAACTCCCTCCTTCTGGTTGTCTGCATCATGTGCGTTGTCAAGTGTCTCCTCTGCATCATCACCCTCAAGATGCGTATCTGGGGCGACGAGAATCCATTAATGACGCCGGGCGATGCCATCTCTTCCTTTATTACAGACCCTGGAAGCGATACCAAGGGCATGTGCACTCTGAGCTACTGGGACTTTGACGAACACAAGACATCCTCTCCAGGTGGTCAACGCGGCAACTACACAGCGCTCACCGGACCACGACTGTGGACTTCAGACCCGAAACGTAGGCCCAGCAAGGCCATCCCGAGACAGATCTGGTATCTATCCTACATCATAATCGAGGGCTCTCTCTTCATAGCAGGGATCTGTCTCGCCATTGCTCTTGCAGAAATGCCCATGTACGTGTTTTTTCTCTTGTTTGTCTGCTATGAAGATGATCAAGCTGCTGATGAAATCTGTAGAAGACAGTCCAACTTTGCACATAGCCCGGTGAACGCAGCCGTTGGAATAAAAGGCTTGCAGTCAATGTCGCTCATCGAGCTGACCATGCTTTCCAACACTCCTCAGCTCATGCTATCAATCTGCTACATGGCGAACAATGGCCTGCTCACCCGAATGCTGACCGAGTTTGAGTGGTCTCGTTATAGCACTGACTTCCACACTCTGCGTGTAACTAGCCCCAAAGGACAGCAGCGTTCTACATACAGGCTTCAACTCCCATATCGGTTTTCAATCCCTCTTCTAGCCTTCAGCGGTATACTGCACTGGATCTACTCTAACTGCTTATATATCAGCAACTACGAAGGCAGGTATACCGTCGTCTCTAGTCGATAACATCCTATTGCTTGAGATTGGTTCTCTGACTTATTCTCCCAGATTACTCTGCTGAATGGCCATATAGTCCAACATCAAACCGTGGTCTGCAGTATTCCACAATCGCCATTCTCATCGGGTTCTCGGTGTCGCTGTTTCTTGCCTTCAGTCCAGCAGCATTAGCCATGTTCCGCCTCCCAGGCAGGATGGTGCTCGGGGGCAGTAACTCCAAGGTCATCTCGGCCGCCTGCCACTGCACTCCTGTAGGGTATGCTGGTGAGATACGCGAGTCAGAAATGGCGACTGTCCAGTTGCTCAAAGACGCTGAGAGAGATGTTGACGTTTTGGAAGAGATAGCCACCCGGAAGTTGAGATGGGGGCAGGTGTCTTCTGGAAGGGAGCATGGTGAAGCCGGTCACTTGGCTTTTGGTGTAGAGGGGCAGGACATCACGGAGCCGATTGATGGAAAGCTATATAGTGGACAGAGGCAGTGTTGAGTTTGAAGCAGACCTGAAGTATGGAAAGGGTAGGATTCTGACTCACAGCCTACGATGTGTTATTATTAGTGTCATAATGAATTTTACTCGTCGAAGGGTAACCGGCCACGATGACCAAAACGCAGTTTGTCCACCACTGTCCCGTCTCTCGCTATATCGGCAATATCAAGTCCTAGTCACGAAGAAGCCGGCAGCGTCATTCTGTTGTCAGTATGGGGCGCATTACAACAACTTCGCTCGCGTCGATGACCTCCTGGTAGACCATCTCTCCCACAACGAGTTAGAGGGGATCTTTGAGCTTGAATGAAATAGATTCCCCACGTCCAAAGTGCAATCTTCAGTTGTTCCAGCATAGAAGGCCGTCAAAACATCTGTGGACCCTATTGGAGGTGAAGCGGTCATCAGCCCCAAGAAGCCGTCCAGTCTGCCGGCTTGGGACCAAAGCACACCCGATGATCCAGATAGTGCCAAAGAGCAGCAGAGACTATTCGCTTCGTATGCCATGTTTCTGTCCAAGGTTTGCTTCACTGCCATGATTCACGGCCCGGGAAATGTGTCGCACTGCGAGGGGCTCGAGTAGAGACGGTGTTTTGAAGGTGCCAATAGGCGATGCAATGCCGCTCCAAACTTGGCTGATATCTCACTTGTCTCGGAAGCGACGCAAACATCCTAGCCCCCCCGAGAAGTGGATTGGGTTGTTCTTTGAGCTTCAATCAAGTTTCATGGGGGTTCTAGATCTAAAACTTGACCTGCCATCGTGAGGAGTCAAGATGAAGCACCTGCACTAACTCAGAGGTGCGGTAATCCGTCTCCCAGGCCATGTCAATTAGTTCCCCTCCTCGTTGCTCCTCCAGTGGCTAACAATCTCATGCAGCCCTTCATTTGATCCCACATTGCCTGGAAACACAACATAGGTTAATCCCGGCCATTTTGAAGTGACCTCATCACATCGCCAGATGGGAACGCCCGGTGCAGCCTGGCCAAGAATCATGGCCCGTTTCATCCTCAAGCCCTTCGTCGCCATATCAGACGATGTTATGCCTCCCTTGGCGATGATGTAGCGCGGTTTTTGGTCGAGTTGCTGAAGGAATGACACCAACGCATTGGCAACTATCGACCCGATATCCAAGCTCTCAACCGCATCTTGGCCAACAATGAGCTTCCTACTGGTCATGACGAGGACATCCTGGCCGCGCCGGATCTCTTCCGAGGCGAGTCCAATGGCACGTTGGATGTCTGCGCCGCCTTCTTCCGGGGATTTCAACAGCCTTTGCACATCCAAGGTGATGGTCGTGATCCTATTGCCGGCCTTCTCAATGAGTGCCTCCAGCTGCGCCGTCGTCTTGGGCACGTACGATCCGGCGATGACCAATCCTCCAAGCTTCCCTGATAAGCCCAGTTGCTGAGCAGACAAGGGAGGAATCGGTGAGATGCCCAGTCGCGACGACACGAAGGCGGCGCCTGTCCGGAAGAGGAACCGCTTCCCTCGCTGCGACGCCTTGAGAAGGGCAGCGACGACGACATCCATGTCCTCGTCCGCAGCAGCGTTGATGACGAAGACCACCCGAGATGTCGAGTCGTTGAGCCTCTGCATGACTTGCTCCAAGACTGCATCTACCCCGCCGGTACGAATGGTGTCTAGGTCCACCGATGCTATGTCCTGGCATGGAATCTGCCCTTGGCTCTTCTCGACGACAAAATCTCTCAGGTTAGAGCTCTTGTAACCGAAAGTTGCGTCTTTTGCGAACGGCGTCTCTGCAGCCGGAATCAACTTGTTATTCTCGCAGACGTAGTGAATATCGCCAATAGTGTATCTTCCGCCCTGGAGGAAGAAGGGGCAGAGGATCCAGGCATCAGCAGGTCCAAGCACTTCTTCCACGGCCTCGGGCTCAAGAGGGAAGTGGCCCCTCAAGATGGAGTCGCCGCGAAGCACGATTTCATACTGAAGGCCAGTCTGTTGAGACGCAGATTCGAGATTGACACAGATTTCTATCATGAGCTCTCGAGCCTGTGGCGGGTGAAGCGCTCGCGAATTGGTCAGGATGAAAAAGCCACCGCCGGTGCCTACGGCTTTCAGAGTGGAAATAATGCTCTGAACATCCCAGACTGTGAGGATGACGACATCGTGGCAGGTCTGAGTTCCTGTGGGGTCGTCGTCAAGGATAACCAGTACAGGTGTCTTGGCCACAGGGCTGTGAATGCTTGATCGGATCTCATGGCGGAGTTTCAGGCTCCCAGGCTTGATCGGAGGCAGTGATGAGAGAGCTGTGTCCAGGTCGAGCGCCCCTGAAATGGCCATTGTGTCTGAGGGGAGGCTGGTGGTGGAGCAGGGGTTGTGGATGGCAGGGGGATGAGATTGGATGGAAGGGATATCTTGCAACAACTTCTGAGCAGAGATAGGCTAATGGTTGCAAATTGGCTGATCTTGCTGGTGACATTATGAACCACATCAAGTACATTCGCATTGTCATGCCAGACCGGCCCCTGTGACGCTGTTTCGCCAAAGGCGGCGGGCTCGGTCATGTTCCCGACTTCTTCTGAGTGTGTGCTATGTGATAATTGGTTGACAGGTGGTAATGGCGGTCTACATGCCGATTGGTCAGATCCACCACCATGAGTCGGTTCACACCAGCAGACAATTCCAGGCACCTGGGTGAAGTTTCGGTGAGTTGCCAGGTCGATCAACGGGACATGCCACTTTGAAGGGGTAACAGTGCAATATGTCTATCAGGTTTAGCGTAGTAAAGCTATCAAACATTGGGTCGTCAAGCATTCTGTTGATGCAATGGCACGTGTTTCATAGTTAGGGATTGGATTGTTACTTGTTCAACCAGGGATCATGTGTGCATATGGGCTAGCAGGCACATGTGGCTCAAAGCCAGTCACGGTCGACCCGGAAGGGTTCCTTTTATCACTCCAAGACAAAGTCTAATGCCTTCTATCGTCCTTGAGACCTAGATTAGGGTCGGCAATTCGGGGAGATGCCTCTTGTAGGGTAGGTTGATAAATTGAGCCGAGATGATGTGGAGATGCTAACTAGCTGAGACAGAGACAGGACAAGGAATCATCCAATGATGTCTTCTAAAGAGCAGCTGACTAATACATTCACTCTCCCCATACCCCATACCCCGTAC
>JABFEX010001803.1:0-15645 GCA_013623515.1 Fusarium illudens
GGCATCAAAACCCAATACCGTACAGCAGAAATATAGTGCAGAGTAAAAACTCAAAAAGGAAATCCTAGCCTCTCTGAGCTGGGGAAGTACAAGCGACGTGGGCCTGATTCGAACAGACGCCTCCGAGGAGAATAGATTTCTAGTCTATCGCATTAGACCACTCTGCCACCACGCCTGGATGCTTTGTGATTCGATGAAGGTCGAGATCGCAATCTGGTACTCGAAGGCTTGGGCAGCTCGAAAGGGCGGGATGGGAGAGCAGAGAAGTACTTGTTGACAAACCCAAAGTTCATTGTCCTTTCATTCTTGTAACCTCATGCAAATCCCAGAAGAAATAGACGAATGGCTCAAAGGCTGGATAGTACGAGGAATTAGATGCAGCGCTGTACGCGACTCAGAAGCTGGTAGAGATCACAATAGACACGGTTGACTAAGACAAGTTACAATAACCTGGTGGGCAGTATGGGCTTCCAGAATAACCCATAATCATAGGCGGAGCAGAGGGAAGCCTGGGTCCTGGGTAGCAGAGACGTTTGGCCGTATCATAGCGTAATTATCAAAAGCACCTTGCCTCTATCTATCTATCTATCGGCGCAGTTATCCCATCAAGGGCCGGGCTTCAACTATATCAAAAAACACAATAGCACCTTGCCTCGAGGACTCCTCCAGGGCGAACCTTGAGGTTGAAAGGGGCAAGACGAGCAAGAAACCCGGATCATTGATCACAAATTCACAATGAAGGGAAATAGCTATTCTCTCCAATGCACTTAAACACCTCCGGTCGGTTGGCTCACGCAGAAACATCCAGGTGAAGGAGACGTCCTCCGCGGTCAGTCTACTACACTCTCTGACACTCTGACAGTATCAACAGGTCTCAGCACTTTTCAAAAACTGTTCTTGTTACCCCCGGTGAATAGCTCATGCACTAATAGTATTGCCAGTTACTCCTACTCTTTCCTACGCCAATTATTAGACGCCATTGCATTGCGCGATTGAGTCGGCTCCGCCGCATTTTCAGATTCAGAGTTATCCGGACGCGCATAAGCCCTGTCGTATACCCGGCGACCGTTTCTCCTGTCCGGATGCCGGGCCACCAGCTTTGCGGGGATCTTCTCCGACAGAGACACCTTGAGCTGGCCTCCTGTGACAGTACTACCGTTCAGAGCATCAGCTGCTTGAAGGGCTTCCTCCTTAGTTTCAAAGTCGACGAAGCAGTAGTGGTGGTTCCCGGGCTGCGCTCTGGTACTCTCATGCGGCGTAATTCGCTTGCCAATCGCAGTTCTGACACATATATCAGCAACAGTCTTTATACTCAACCTGAAACGTTTTCACTCACGGGTTGAAGCCAGTGAAAATCTCAGTGATTTCACGTTGATGTTGAGCTTGGTCAATCATCTTTCCCAGACCACCAACGTAGAGCCTCCGAACCTCCTGGCTCCGGATAGCATCATCAAAGTGATCCATTGCCCAGTAAGGGCCCTTTTCCTCTCCCTTGCTGTTGATTTGGCCGATTGGAACCCCACCCTCGTCTGACTTTGTGCGCCAGTCGCCCCAGCGACGAGAGGTAGCAGGCTCATCGCCATAGCCGCGGCGAGACTTTTTGGGCTCACAAGGACCGACCTTGAGGGACCGCCCGTGAACGGTTGCGCTCAGCGACTCGAGAGCCTGCTCAGCAATCTCGCGTTCGGGAAAGTCGACGAAGCAGTAGCCTGGGTTCCGGGCGCTGACAGGGTCGATGGAGATGTGAATCTTTTCCAGATTGCCGAAGCCATTGTTAGAGAGGATTTCCTCAATGTCGTAGGGCTTGGCCTCGTAGGGGAGGTTACCTGAGCTCAATAGTCAGCCTTGCCCGAGGCTAGAGTCGTAAGGTTGAGATAATCGTGCCTAGGTAGATGCGCCTGCCCTCGGCGATGGCATCTGGCTGACCCTGCGACGCTCGTTCCATGGTGCGTAGTGAAATGTGGCAGCCCAAGAGAATATTTTGGGTCGCGATAAGCGCCGACTCAAGAGCTCGTGTGGGTGAGGGAACATCGTCGGACCGATGACCGCAAGGTACAGTCCAAGTAGGTACCCTACAGAGGCGAAAGCTTAAGAAAAGACAATGATTCTACGACTGGACAGTTTTTCTATCAATAGCGTGTTTACTAGGTTTACTTTGACGTTTTTTTCTATTTTTTTTTTGGAATGCTTTGGAGTGTCTATGCCTACCTATGTCCTTCAGTCTCCCACCTCTCACGGCCCACCTCGCGGCCGCCATCGGACACTGGACAGCATGTCTCAGTTGAGGCAACACTCTACGGTTATTAATCGATGGCAAGCTCAGCTCTCCGCCAAGTAATTGAGCATATGTATCGGGGAAGTGGCGTGATCATTAGGCGCTAGCGGAGAGTGCAGCATGCAATCTAATAACTTGCATATTTCCAGGCGCCAAGCGCGGAAACCATCTCACAAGCGCGTACCACCCCAACGGGCGACATGGAGACTTTAAGACGATACGCCACTGTTGAGACATCAAATACCTACAGCGCTTAGTATCAGCTTCAGCACATGTTACCTTTGAGTCGATGGTCCAACAGGGAATCAAGTCCTTATGCGGTCATGGACAAAAGTCAAGACCCGAGAAGTGACCATGAACCAGCAGGAGACGTCTTTACGACCTCTTCGCGGTTAAACTTGCGACCCCGACTGAGAAGGAGAGGGATTTATGTGTGATGAAGCAGGGATGTGGAGCGCTTGTGGATGACGAAAACGTTAAAAATGGATCTTTTCCTCAGACCCATCGACGTGACTACTATGAAGATGCTCTGAATGAGCATGGTAAAGGCGGGGCCTAAGTATTAGGCATACCTCTTCTCATAAATAACCTCCATTTTTATAGCTAGACCTACTCCGTAGTGGCTAGACGCCGAGACCGGCTTTTCATACCTAAACCCCTCACTTTTTATCTAGCTCTTACCGGTTAAGTCTTAAACCTAAATCTAAATACTAGCCTAAAGTTATTACTACCGTAATTTAAAGCTATTATTACCCCTAATTTAAAGCTATTATTATTAAAAATAGAGTCTCTTTATAGATACTAATTCCCTATGCTATTTACCGCCGAGGAAGCTATTTATACTATAACTAAGGCTAATAGCTTTAACCTTATTATCTACTAAAAGAGGCCTAATACCGCCGCCGTGACTAAGCTAGTCTTATAATACTATAAAGGCCGGGCTTATAAGTTATAAGTATCGGCTATTATATACTAATTAAAGTAGTATAAAGAGCTTATATAGATAGAAGCCTATTACTTCTAAATTATTATTAAGCTAGTAGGGTTAATATAAGTAATCTAAGGTCTTTAGTTAGATAATTAATCTAAGTATAACTATAAACCCTTAGTACTAATAGCCTTCTCTCGGTATTATAAAGAGGCTATTTTAAAGCTTAAGGATAATATTCTTAATAATTAGAATAATAGCATAAAACCCTTTTAGATTATCGCAAAATTATATTATAAGGCCGACCTAGAAGTCTAGGCTACTACCCGGGATAATATTTATAATCTCTTATAGCGATACCGCGAAGAAGAGCTTAAGGGCTATTTACTTATATAATAGCTTTATAAATAGCTGCGATTAGAGGCCTTCTTTTTCGAGGATCTATAGGACTAAAATAATTATATCTTATATCTCTTTATTACGCTAAAGACTAATATTAAAATACTTTATTAATATCTTAATATCTTATTATATAACTCTATATATAAGACTAACCGATATAATATACCACTATTTAACCTATATAGTATAACTGTAACATAACGGGGTGGCTTGCCCGCTGTGCCAATAACTAAAAGATCAAGCAGTTGTGGCACTTGGTGCCACAACCGAGCCACACCTCTGTATATAAGGTTTCACGTGGTCACGTGACGAGGCACGTGACCCACATCCTTACAATTGCCCCCCTTCCCGTGGCGGCGCGCCCCGAGTCGCTCATTCAATGCCTCAGACCCACTCTGTGGTGGCGCCGGTCTCACATGATTGGCTAGGTCAATACCGCAGGGACCCGATCTCCTGCCCCGGAAGCAACTTCCTGTATAACCACGTGATTTTGACCCGATTCCAGCGGTCAAGGAGCAACACAACAGAGGTCAACCCCCAAGGCTAGCTTTGCAGCCGCCTTGTGAGCCCAACGTAAGCCGAGGTGCAGCCGAGCCCTCGCGCGCGCGCGATGGGAATCGAACCTGCGACCTCGACCAGGAGACCCACCAAGTGCCACAACAATTGTAACATAACGGGGTGGCTTGCCCGCTGTGCCAATAACCAAAAGATCAAGCAGTTGTGGCACTTGGTGCCACAACCGAGCCACACCTCTGTATATAAGGTTTCACGTGGTCACGTGACGAGGCACGTGACCCACATCCTTACAATAACTATAAATAAAAAGACCTTCTAGATTATAACCGCCTTCCTTAATAATAAGGCTAAAGCCTAGTTTAGCTAGGCTATAGGTAAATTTATTAAGCTTCTTAAGCTCTTTAAAATTAATACCCCCTATATTATCTTAATAGACCGGGAGCTCGCCTTAATAAAGGCCCTTTAGAAATACCCTATATTAGACGCTATATTATACCTTTTATACTATTAATATATTAATATAAATATACTTACTAAGTATAAATACCTTTTCCCTAAGGCTACCTATTATCTTACTACTAGTAATATTATAAGAGACGCGACCTTCTAAGAGTTCCTTAATATATAGAATCGCCTTATAAATAGCCTAATAGAAGACTTATTTTTAATAGCCTTAGAGGCCTTTTAATACCCTAAGAGATTCCTACTAGCTACTATAGAGTATACTATAAAAATATAGCTTATACTATAGAAAGAAAAGCTTGTATATTATTATATAGATTAATATCGCTATTTTAATTATATAATAACCTTAGTTATTAAATCGATATATTCGATAATAAAGAAGTTCTTTTAGATAAGCCAGGGCGACCTATCTATAGCTTTCTAAGTATTAACTTTCTTTTAGACTAACTAGGTAGCTATTATCTCTATATAGCATGCTATTAGAGGCTATAAGTATCTTATAGTATTAACCTACCTTCTATTTACTAAAGTAAGGCACTAAATTACTTTTTAAGCTATCTTTCTTATTATTAAAAAGTGCCAGGCCTTAATAAAGGACCCCTCTATTAAGCCTACTAAGCTATATAGCCTATACCTTATTATAAGGGTCTTTAGCTTTCCTTATTATTATATACTTTAGCGCTACTTATCTAATAAAGAGCTATTATAAGTCGCCGACTTAGATTATTACTAATATTAAGAGCGTAATTTACTTACTATAGATAAGGATACTACTAAGTAATATAATTATCCCTTAGACCCTTACTTTATATAAGTAAAAAGCCGCCTAAAAGGTAGTCTTATACTTAAGAAGAATATAGCTATCTAGACCTTATAATAAGAGCCTATTCTTATAGAGCATATATAAGTATTAAAAAAGGCTAAGGCTATAGCTTTTAAGTTATATAATACCCCTAATTAGGAAACCGGGCTATTAATATAGCTAGTTAGGGCTATAGCTACCTTAGTAGCGGCTATAGCCGCTATAAAAGCTATTATTTCTTATTAAATATCCTAAGAGCTATTAATATTACTACCTTTAACCGCGCCTACCGCAATTAATATATTAAAAGAGTTATTAACTTCGCTAGGGCTATAAAGGCTAGAATCTAGCGATTCTTATAAGGCTAGTATAGAGTTATATCGGTCTTATATACGCATCTTCTAGTAATATAAAGATATTAATAATAACTTAGCTAGTAATAATAAAAAAGGTATAATACTAAGGGAATTATTATAGCTTCTTATTTAAGAAGGCCCCTTATTATAAGATACTATTAGTTAGGCCCTTATTACCTTATTATAGTAATTAGAGATAGATACGCTAGGCGAGACCCTTCGGCCCGAGGTAGATAAAATTCTCTTCTAATTAGTATAAGACCTTAAGGCTACTAACCGAGATAACCTCTAGGGAGATAATAAGACTAGCAATAGCTTTACTTTACCCGATAGCAAGCCTTTAATTAAGGTATTTAGGGGCTAGAAGAAGGGAAATCTATATTATATATAAGTCTCATAGTAATTTAGCTATAGCCGCTATTATCGGAAGATAGGTGGGGTTCAGCTATAAAAATGGAGGTTATTTACGAGAAGAGGTATGCTTAATACTTAAGGCCTAAAGGCGATGCCTTGCCGAACTACGACTGGGGTATGACCAATCAGAATACCCCCATCACACAAAAGGCCTGATGCCATGCGCCGATTCACTGTGACAATGCAAGTCAGGCACACGTGAACTTGAAGAACCGACAGGGTTGATGATCTCCAATGGCTAGTCTCTGTGAAACTAGAACAGGCAACAGGGGCCATCTGGCTCGTGATAGGTTCGATACTGTGGACAGAGGTTACCTACCTGAAACGGCATGTCTCAGTAAAGTTAATTGCTAGGTAGCATTCATCGGCAGCTGTAGGTATTCATTGCCCGTGTGGTCACTGAGTGGCGCAAAGTCCTCTTTCACCCATCTCATTTCCCCGCTCCTCCTCCAGCATTCTTGTGCTCTACAATGAACCTCTTTGTTAAAAACATCTCGAGGCTGCCATGCGTCACAAGCTTCTGCTGGTGCTGGTGCTACCGGCTCTCTGCTTCATCTTCGTTGCGACGAGTCTATACTTGGGCCGTGATCATTTGAGTCGCATCTCCCATTCATATCTTCCTCTCGAGAACCAACACGCGCAATCGACGCCGAGCCCCACCGAGATCTCGATTGCGACGACGGGCTCAGATCTTGAACAAAGCAGTGCTTCTACGACGAGCACGCAACCTGAATCAACCCTCGCATCTTCGACAAGCATCTCGACTCCATCTGCGACGGCGTCACACCCCCCATCAATAAAAAATGGTGAGTATTTGTACTGTATGTAAGATGAGCAGTAGTTCTCACGGATTGTAGGAACCGTCCTTTCAGCCGAGCACATTTCTCGCTATATATCAGCCATCCTCGATCCCACTGCGACAAGTCTCCCCAGACTTGAGTGCCCTGCGCTAGACAAAGACCGATACAGGGCCCTGCAGGAAGTGCGGGAGGAACGAGACAGCCAACAGGATGCGTCAGATGAGCGGATCGACTACTTCTTCGCCCTCAACCTGCGCGAATCTATACACCTTCTCCCACGCCTTGTAGGGAGCATTGTCGAGGCCGTCCGCTTCCTGGGCCCTCATCGCTGTGCGCTTTCTATCGTGGAGGGCAACTCGCCAGATGGCACGGGCGATGTTCTTGCCGCCTTGAGTCCCTTTCTCAAGGAGCTCGGCTTAAGCTACATTTATAGTCACTCCAAGGTCAACCCGTCCAAGGGCGAGCGTATTCAGAAATTGGCTCAATTGCGCAATCTAGCGCTAAAGCCTTTATACGAGCAACAAGTCGCCGTCACGGAGGAAACCACTGTATTGTTTATCAATGATGTGGCCGCTTGTCCAGAGGACCTCCTTGAGCTCGCCCTCCAGCGACGCAACATTGGCGCTGACATGACCTGCGCGATGGACTGGACTTATGTGGGCAACGATCCCACATTTTATGACATCTGGGTCGCCAGAGCTCTATCGGGCGACTCATTCTTTCGGGTTGGCGATGATGGGAATTGGAACTCGGCCTGGAACCTCTTCTGGAACGCGCCGGAAACCAGGGACCGCTACAGCAGGCACCTGCCCTTCCAGGTCTTTGCCTGCTGGAACGGTGCTACTGCGTTCACCGCCGCTCCTCTCCTCCACGGTCTTCGCTTCCGTGCTTCTCATGGCGACAAGGGCGAGTGCTTCCAGGGCGAGCCCGAGCTCTTCTGTAAGGATCTCTGGTTCAGGGGCTACCGCAAGATTGCAGTGGTGCCCACGGTGAATCTCGAATACTCGGATGAGCGCGGAGCAGACATTAAAAACCTCAAGGGCTATGTGTCAGGGATGGTCAACGAGCAGGACGAGGAGAGCAGTAGAATCGACTGGGTGTTGGAGCCCCCGGGCAAGGTGAGGTGCATGCCGGATTTCCAGCATCAGACCTGGCGGCCGTGGAATGAAAGTTTGAGTTAAAATCTAGAGTTTTTATGTAGAACTCTAATGCGATGTTATAAGAAACAAGAGAAATTGCTGCCGACACTGTATTAGAAATGGTGTTGTTTGCTATTGTGCCTGGTAGTCTACCTCTGAGATAAGAGGAGAAGACCTTCACTATACTCAGTCAGACAATCCGGTTGATTATAGATGGTTCTACCTCAGCGGTTCGTGAGTCCATTGGCCGAGCTTATTTGGACCCGAGAGGTTAACGACAGAGGTAGGCAGATGACGATGTTTGCAATGACAAGGCATGATTTCTATGTTTCAGCAGGCATACAAGGTGAACTAGTGCCGCATCACAGGAGCGCTTTGAAGATATCGAGCACTTTTCTAAGCGCGATGAGTAAGGTCATCCTCTGAACTCTGACAGAAATTCTAGAGATAGATATCACGCAGAGTCAACATCTCTCAACCACTTTTAAACGTCCAAGGAGCCAGTCAGAGCACGGCAATCACTTCTTCTTCAACACAAACATACCCCCAAACCAACCATACGCCCGCGTCAGCCGTCGCCCATGCCGTCTAGCCACCTCAAACGGGATCCTGCCCTTGGGATGAGGCTCGTGGAAATGGATGCTCCTCTCCACGTCCAACTTGGTCGGGGAAAACTGCCAGACGGAGCCGTAGAGCTTCTCGGCTCGGAACCCCGTGGACGCCATGGCGTGCAGAAACTCGTTCCAGGGGACTGAGCCAGGTGTGGAAGTCACCTCAGGATTGAAGAATAGCGTGCGGAATACCTTGAGCGTTCGGGCATCGACGTGGAGTGTTGGCTGGTGATCTTGGGTCTCAGGTCTGGAATCCTCAGATGTCGCGACTGGTTTTGCGGACGAAACGCCCTTGGTCTTGGGCTTGACCTTTGGTTGGGACTTGAGCCCCTGGGGTCTATCCTCGGAATGACCCAAAAAGACATTCGAAAGTGGTTGGTTCAAGATGTCAAGGTCAGCATCTTCGACCTTGTTGTTCGTCGTCGGCGCAGTAGGTTCAACCCATTCTGCAGTTCTCCGGAGCATGCGTGGCTTAGAAAGAAGGCAATGCACAGCCGTCCCACGCATATCCGGTACTTTGGTTTGCATCAGTTCATCAATCTTGGCCCAGAAGGCATCCAGGTTGGACTCTGATCTTTGCAATGCCTCTACTGTCTCTCTCGTCCGTCGTTTACCAAAGGGATAAGTAAACCTCCCCCCGGAAGGTTCAGCGAGTCTAGCAGTGCTGGCCAGGTTCTGCTCCCTGAGGGCAGGAAACAGCTGTGCCCACGGCTTCCCCCATTGAGCATGTTCCCTTTTCAAGTCCTCCAGGTGATCCACGGATGCTGATTCAAAGGTCTGAGCCCATGGTTGGTAAAGCTCAAGCTGCCTCGTGCACTGAGCCACGATGGACAGATCACCGAGGATCTTGATTACGTGGGCCGATATCAACTCGTCCGCCTCCGAGTTTGACTGTAGCAGACGTTCCAGCTCATCCATGAGGCAAGGCAGGCCGACCAGGAAGAGGTTGTAATCGTCTTCCCATAAAGTCCGCAGGAGCCAGATCAGATGCTGCTCGACCTCGTTCATCTTGAGTCCGGTCCTCAGCCTGATCAGTATCTTTGACGAATTGACGTCGGTTGGCGGCTCGCGGACAAAGAGCTTGCGCATTGGAGGTGACGAGGGGATCACAATCTTGAGCTGGTTCATGGGACCCTTTGCTATCTGCTCGAGAAAGTACCTGAACCGTAGCAAAGCGACCATGTACTCTTCTGGCAAGTCTTTTGTGGGCGATATCTCCGCCTTGTACTTGTTCTGTAGATTGCGTAGATCCTGGACCTGTCGATGAAGCTCGCTGAAGGCCTCGAGGCTGATGTAGGCGTCAGTGAGGATGGTCCCAGCGATCCGAGCCCAGAGAATATGTTCCCGCAGTCTATTAGTCACAGGGTGTGGACGTCCTCGGGTGTCCATGAGACTCTCCTGTCGGTGATCCTTGATCTCCAGGAACTGATGGGCGAAATACGCGGGATCCTCGCGAAGTGCCCAGACGTGATCTTCCGCTGCCGACATCTTGGCCTCGAGGAGAGACTCGAGCTTCGCCAGATCAAGGCGCTCCGGTAGTCTGTAGGGCGCTTCTGCAGCCATTACTGCCAGGGATGCGAACCCAGAGGCGTCATTGTCCGTCTTGAGAGGGGGCTCCGGCTGAACGGCGTATGAATCGCTGATCAAGTCGCTTGCTGGGATATCGTGGAGGATCTCATGGCAGCAGTCGACGAGGAACTTCATCAGGCGATCTTGCACCTCGAGAACAAGGAGGCCCTCTCCCGGGAGGAATTGCTTTCGCGTGTGCATCCAATCAAAGGCATCGGGATGATCATCCCACGCGACCAGATTCCCATACTCGTCTGCCGTAGTCGCGCCGTGGAGAACCATTACATGCTCGTTGAGAAAGATGGGAACCAATGCCTTGGACACAAGACCAAGATGCACGGCCGCGTTGTCGGCTGCAGCGAACGCAGGGGGAGGGTGACGGCCTCTGGAATTGAGCAGCAACGGCATCACTTTCGGCTGTGTGAGATCTTCCTGGTTGATGGAGGGCCACATGAAGTGGTTCTTGTATCTGGTGCCCCTCTCCCGCTGCTCCTTGGGCTCTTTTCGAAAGGCCTCAAAGTCTGGGCGGTGCGAGGTTGGCATTGCTGGCCAGGCGTTGAGGAGAATCTGGAGTCTCTGCTGCCTTGTCTTCTTGGCCCATCTCTTCTGGACCGTGGCCTCGTGTCGCTGCATGATCTTGCTCAGAGTGTCGTAGGCAGCAAAGATGTCGCGAGACCTCTCCTCGGCCTCTCGTCGGACCTCTGCAGGGGAGGGCATCTTGGGCATGGGACCTCCCATGGCTTGGAGGAAGCTCTGGGGGTTGCTCCAGTCAACCCCGTCGAGAATTCCATCGTCAGATCCATCGTCATATTGGTTAGGGGCGAAGGGATCGAAGCGGAAGTCTTGTCTGGGCTCCATGATGATGATGGTGCCGGCAGTTGATGAATGCTGTGGTTGACTGCCGATGGCGGAGGGGTTCACAAGAGGGGTCATGTCACGTGCCCGCAGTGACAGCTGGAGGGGCGGGAGGCTTTAACTAATTAGGTAACTAGCGTGCCTAGGTAGGTAGGCATGTATTTAGCGAGGTGGCTTAACAACCTTGTTTCTGCCTCGGAGGCTTACGCCGCTCACCTTCAACTCAAGGTCTAGAATCCCTTAAATCCTCAGCCCTGGCAGCCCTCGCCCAGCGGGTAACTTGATTGGTATGGATCGAGGTATTAATATGGACGTGGCAAGCTGAACCCGCTGCCCCCGTGACAGAAAGTAGAGGGTATTGGTTGCACTGACCGACCACCAGCGTGCCTGCGTGATACCCAAGCTTGAGTCTTGGCTCTCTTACCAACAGCGTATCACAGACCCTTCATTTCTTTTCCTCCCTGGTATTTGAAGACTCTTGGCATGCCCTCCAGGCTTGTGTGACTGTTGCGAGTGATACAAATGACAGGGCGCGCCTTCCAATATGTTTGAGACATGCACATTCCACAAGAAGAAGGGCCATCTCCTGCCCACTTCAGCCCTTTTTCTGAATCTAGCGCTGGACCCTTTGATCTCGCAGTTCCGCAGCTTTACACATCCACTCTCTCTTGATCTCGGCCTCTATCGGAGGGTCCTGCTATGAATAATGCGCTTGCACAAGACCCTCCTCTTGTTGGCACCGGCATTGCTCATCGCCATTGTTTTCCTCCACCTGCTCAGCTATGCAAACACCAATGCTGGGGCCGAGTCCACGCCAGCAGCGACAGCCAAGACGGTCAAGAAATGCCAAGTACCTCCTCCCGATTCGACAAATGAGACGCACTATCGATCTACACCTATCATTCCCAATGTCATACATCAGATCTGGAAAACTGCCGACGTCGATTCATACCCCGCTGAAGCCTCGCACGAGTCTTGGAAGGCCGCATTTGGACCACTCAACTACACGGTGAAGCTGTGGACCGAGGACGATGTCGTCGCGCTCATCAAGACCAACTACTCCTGGCTGTGGTCGACCTATGAGAACTATCCAGAGAACATACAGCGAGCAGATATGGCCAGGCTTGTGGTGGTGCACGCCCAGGGGGGCATATATGCGGACTTAGACGCCTATGTAATGTCAGTGGAAGGAATAATCTGTCTGCAACATCTCGGCTTCCAAGAGCTCTTTCCTCCCACCGGGGGAGGTTCTGGGATAAGCAACCACTTCTTCATGGCGGAGCGAGGATCGAGATTCCTCCTATGGGCGCTCCAAGAGGCCAAACGACGCGGCGGGCCAGCATCAAGGTGGATACTTCTGCCATATCTTCAGGTCTTTTGGTCCACAGGCCCGATGATGATGACCTCAGCCCTCCAGCAGTACATATGGCTGAACAATGAAGAGGACTGCAATTTGGGGGTTTTCGGAGAACTTTACGGGGACTCTGTGGTTCACCACGCCGCGGGACGGTCGTGGCAGAGGGTGGATGGGCAGCTGTTGAACTGGATGGCAGATCATGTCGAGATTGTGACCAAGTGGTTGGCTGTTGGGTTATCGGCTATGGCCTTGGGGTTCATGTGTGTGTTGCTTCGGCGACGCTGCCTCTCGAGCCGAGTAAATCTGCATTAGCTAAACATGTAACTTTGCCATTTTGTCTCGGATGAGCCATTGTTATCTTCCTTCGTGGATATAGGTTTGCGGAGGAGCAAGCGTTCGTAATTGGGAACTGGCAATACTTTCTTCTCTTGTGGACAGAGAGTGTTGACAGTAGCAAAGAACCCTGCAGTGTTACCTCTTCATGGGGATCTACAGCTCACTGTACAAATTACTCGAGAGTGCGGGATCCCCTAGACAACTACGGCCGAGGGCCAATTATCGTGAGTCTTATCCACGGGGTGCCAATGCCAGTGGATATCAAAACCCAAGCCCATGGGCAACTCTCACAATGCACATAAGTGGTTCATAAAGGGTGAAATAATCATCATTCAACTTGACAGTCAGAAAACAGACAACAGCAAAGGAACCATTTCCGTCAAATACTCGAAATCATGCATCAGAGAACACGAACTGTCTGAGGCTTCTGAACACCATCCGCAGCGTGAGATGACGCCCGATGGTCGTTTGCTCTGCCTGCAGCCTATCCACCGCACCACCAAACAGTTCACCACATCTTCTCTCCTGAGCACCGAGGCGAAGTCCGACTCAAGCCAAATGGGTCGTGTTGAAGAGCCGGTTGCCGGTATCAGTCGACTTTGTCCCGGTAAACCTGTTCTCCGACACTCTGAGCGCGGCGAGACTGGCACCGGAAGATCGCATGAGCCTATGCAGGCCGTGGTCTCTGTTAGTCACCTCGACCTGGACAACCCCAGCCACAAGCACGATGCGGATTTTGGGATGCGAGTTGCGGATGCGGTTGATGAAATCAATCATCGTCTTCCCACTGTTGATGACGGAATCAACCAAGATGGCCGTGCTTTGATGCTGCAAATGGTCATCTTTGATGTCGGATACAGACACAGCGTGGATGAACATGGCCGAGGGGAATGCTTCGCTGACACCACAAGCCATGGGCTCCCCTCCACGCATCAGGGCCACGATCGAAGTCCGCTGTTCATTCTTGAGCCGGTAACCGCTCGCCTGATGCCCCTGAACGTGTGGGATGGAATACTCCTCGAGGCCAACCAGCTGCGACACAAACTCAGTAGCCAGATACCACCCCGCCCGTTGATGTGCTGCCCTCAGCATGGGGCCGGCGACGGACGCATCGCGCATTGGGGACATTAGCAACTTTGCCGCATCCTTGTTGGTGGCATGCAGCATCTCGAACCTGTCTCGCAAGACCGATTTGACAAAGTCTGGGTCGTCGAGGCGCACCAGCGGTAGGTTGGTCTCATCGAGACGGGGAGACACATTACCAGGGAGGAGAGTTTGTCGTGCTTCAAAGTCCCGATCCTCCAGAGCCTTGGCCAAGGCAACGTCCATGCTGGAACTTCTGACCTGTTCATCCCCAACCACGACGATGGCTTCATCAGCCTCTTCGAGCATCGGAATGTCTAAAGGCCCATCTCCAATTGCCCAGACATACAGCTCCCAAGTCTCGTGAAGGTGACAAACGATTTCGGCTTTGGTGATCGGTGAAATGACGAACCCGTCAGAGATTCTCCCTCCGCCCAGAACCTTAACCCTGCTGGAGAGGCCTTCTCTTTTCAAGACCTTTTTCCAGACACGGCCAAGTCCGCAGGTTACAACCACTGCAAGAATGTGCTGGTGCTCCGCAGTCGTCCGCAGCAGTGAGACAAACTCCGGATACATCTTCACAGACGAGGCTACATCTTCGCACAGAGCATCGTACTCGCCGTCGTCTGCAGCCTCTTCGTACAGTAAGGTTGCTTGATGGAAGGCCTTATCCGAGTAACCTAGAGGTCCACTAAAGAGTTTTTGAAGCGGACATGGACTCGAATCTCGTGGCCGGATCCGATCAAGGGCCTGCCAGAATAACAAGCCCGTATCCATCGGTGTCAGGGTTTTGTCGGCATCCAAAACCAAGGCGGTCTGCAGCTTCCAATTTCCAGCTTCCACGCAGATCCCGTCCAATCGGGAGGCAACTTCTTTGTTGTTGAGCTCCACAGTTGTAGTGTTGCGGAAATAGTTGATCACGGCTGAAGCCGTTCCGGGCAGGGATGACGGGTCCGTGAGAGCGTGGAAGAAGATACCATGGCGGAGGCAAAGATGGCGCAGACCAATGATCTCGGCCTCCTGCCACTTGTGCAGGTGTTCGACAGATACCGAAGATCGCTCCCTCAGCTTGTCGCTCAAGCGGCGCTGAAAGACGCATCCTGCCGGCATGTTCAGGTAGATGATGTGGGTGAAGACATCCAGATCATTCAGTGTGTACACCGGTTGACCGGCAGCCTGTCCCTCGGACCAGAACATGAAGTGCCCGGTGACTATGGCGGTTTTATGGGTCGCAAGTGCGGTCTTCCGGATTTCTTCGATGGCTCGTCCGCGCCAGTCCGCCTTTCGGTGATCGTTCAGAGCCTGAAATGCTTCCAGGCCACCCGGGATGAGGCTAGCGATCATTTCGGAGCCTTCGTAGAAGTCGAAATGGTCAATTGAGACGTGGCTCTTCAAGCAATTCATCAAGAATGACTTTCCCGAGCCTGATATTCCGTAGAGTCCGATGACCATTGGTTTTTTGTCCACTTGGGGTCCCTGGCCCAGGTTAGCGGTGCCTGGTCAGGCCAGGAGAAGAGCCTACCTCCTGCATGCGGACGAGTTCTTCATCAGATGCCCAAGTAAACGTGTTATATTCTTCGGCATAGCCGATTTCTAACTTTCCCTATTTAGCCAAATATAGTTATTTCCCAATTTAAGCCCCGTCCTACCCGTCGCAGGCTCATATTAGATGCGGTATAAAATCCGGTCTAGCTAGGGTGGGAAACCGCGTATAACTCGGATAAAAACCCTAACCCT
>JABFEX010001805.1:0-18794 GCA_013623515.1 Fusarium illudens
GGATGCGTGTGTATTTATGCTTCTTGCTTCCACCAGTAAGTACAGAGATAGATAAATAGAAGAGAGGAAAGGAGAGAGATCTCCCGGTGATCTGAGATGCGGTGAGGTTTTAACCACTCGGTCTGCAACACCGGCTGCGCGGCGGTGGTGGTACCTTGGGAGGACTGGAGGGGGATAAATGCGAAGCTGGACCCATCATGACTCTCGGAATTCAGGCTAAACTGCCAATGGGGACATGACCCGTGGGGGATGGATGGAAAAGCTGTTTTCTCTTGCATGGGACATCCCCCCGTGTGCCTGGAGGGCTCCTCATCGTGGCCTAGCTCTGTGAAACCCGTCCATAAAACATGACATGATGTCGGACAGCTTTCACCGCGTTGTGCGGGGTGGTGCGCGTTCGCGTCATGGCTTCTAGCTGTGGGCTTCTGGGTGTGAGTGGCGCGGTTGCAGCTCGCCCAGAGGCTGATGCTTGCATTACCGGGTACGGTACTGTATGTACAGCTTGTGTGGGTACCTATGCATGTACAGCTCCGACAAGACGGATAGGCCAGTGACTAGGCAGACTAGTCGAGTTGAAGGTGTCGCCAAAGAAGGCATCTCAACCAGCCAGCTCCGCATCGTCATGATGGAGCTAAACTAGGCCCACGGGTTCCACAGGTAAGCACCTACTGGACTCATGTGCAGAATAGGTAGCTTCTGCTGTGTCATGTGATGTGCAAGCAGACACTTGAAACTCGATTCGACTCGACCAGCAGGAATCACGACAGGACATGTAACTCATCTCGCATCAACATCAAGTCATCGGGAGTTCAGAGTTTCAAGAGTCATTGCATAGACATGGTGCAGTCAAAGCTGCCTGCCTTTCAATTATATACACTTTTCTTTCAGCTTGACAAAGCTCCTAAAAAATGCATGTCGCCAGAGTGGTATCTTAAAATAAAGCAGTTGTTTGAATCCCTTTCACCTCGACTACCATTCCAGTCGGTCGTCGCACACCAGTTTGACGTCGAACCGCTCCTCGCCCTTCCATACCTTACTGCCGGAGTTGCACCCGGCCACAATCGTCCGCAGGTCGCTGATCATGCCTCCAGGTCCGCTGGCGAACACGGTCGTGGGACCTCGGACCGTGGTGCTCACAAAGTCCTTGACGAGCTTGGGGAGGTTGGGGTGTCGGTCCTCGTCGACGGTGCCGTGACCGATCTTGGCCACGGGGACTTCGGTGCCGCACGCGCAGTCCTCGTCGATGTCCGAGGACGACGACGAGCCGACCTGCATGGCGCCGTCGGTCGTGGCCTTGTCGTCCTTCTCTCGAGGCAGGGGGCCGCTGCCGGCGTCTCGTGTAGCGTACACCCGGATCTTGAGGTTCAGGGCCTTTCGGGCCTGGCGGAGGAGCTCCATCTCCTCGTGGACCCATTCAGCATCGGCGGCGTGGCGGATGGCCCAGACGAGCTCAATCTTTCGGTCTCGGGAGACGGGCGACCGCGCGAGCTCGAGAAGCACGGGGAGCACGTAGGCGATACCAGTGCCACCGGCGACACAAATGATGTTGGTGTCGAATGCCACCTCGTCCATGGTCTCCTCGCCATATGCGCCAGTGAGAATCACGGATGTGGTTGCCTTCTCAGAGCTCTCCAGCTTCTTTGCCGCCAGGTCGGCCATCTTCTTGGTCTCACCCTTCTTGGCACGCATGATGTACGAGTGCTTCACGACGCCCTTCTCGACGATAGGGGCATTCAGGGGCGTGAACGGGTGGGACTGCCAGATGCTGCTCTCGGTGAAGCAGAGGTAGTAGTGCTGACCAATCTGCCACGGGTCCTGGCTGTTCTCAAGGTCGAGTCGCAGGATATCGCCATTCTCAGGGTCGGGGAACCGGGTAACGACAGCCTGGGAGGCCTGGAAGCCCATGTTACCCGAGGGGAGGTGGTGATAGTGCAGATAGGCGGATCGAAGGAATCGGAAACCACGGTCAACGAACCACAACAGGAGGGCGGGGAGGAGGAAGCACTTGAGAGCCACCCAGTGAGCCCAGCAGGCACCGATGTAGACCATGGCGAGGACGTAGTGAGACTTGCGGAAGAACTCGTAGCCCGTCATGCGAATGCCCCAAGGGGTGCTTCCCACGACGAGCAGAGTGAGCAGAATCATGGCCACAACGCCCCAAACGATGTAGGTCTGAACGATCCATTCGAGACCAACCGTAGGCTGGGGCTGGTACAAGCGGATCTCGACGATGCACCAAGCAATGGTGTGGAGAGCGCTCTGGACAAAGATGATATAGCCTGACCATCGGTGCAGAAAGTTGAAGCTCTGGTAAGGGACACCCGTGATGAGAGAGAGGAGCGACTCTCGGCTAGACAAGAGGACAGAGAGAGGAGTCAGGGCGTATGCCAGAATACCGATACGGTCAGACCACGGGCCGAGACTGGTACGGGTGTTGTAGGTGTCGGGCATGTCCTTGACGGGGGTGACCCATGTGCGATAGGTCATGCCCACGAAGCTCCAGATGGTCAGGTAGCCCATGAGGGTGAGCATGATGACGACCTGAAGGCGAGTAGTGCGGCCAAAGAGGACGCGGGCGGCGTCCGGGAGCAGATACTTGCGTGTCATGGCGGCGATGCTGCGACGAACCTTGGTGAAGCCGGCCTTGGGGCTCAGATTCGAGATGACAGGCGGAGCCGACGGCCGGCCGACATGGCGGAGGATGCCCCAGACGAGGAGGATGGCGAGGATGGTGCCCCAGAGGATGCCGCTGTAGAGCATGCCCAGATCGTGGGCGTAGTAGACGAGGTCGAGATACTCACAGGAGCCCTGGTCGTTTGTGCAAGGGACAGCTCGGTCAGCGTATCCCCAGTGAGGCTCGAGGGTTTTGGCCTCGCTCATGTTCTGGATGTGACGAGCACCCAGCTGGTGAAGGGACGCCATGGTGGGTGGTGATTCGAGGGTCGTCTCCGGTCAAAGTCTGGGAGGGATGGATATCAAGGACAAGAGTAAAGATCAAGTCGCGTCGATAGTGACAGACGGGAAGTTATAGGCTCAACTCCCAATCCAGTGAAGAGCGGTGGTGGTGGTGCAACAGGCCGCGAGAGACAAGACGGGATCGGCAATGGCGAGCAAGACGGCGACGGAGGTGAAGCCATAGAAATAAGAATCGACCCGTCGACGGCGTCTCCACCGAGGAGCCAGGTTGGCGGGACGGAGCAAACGAACGATGGCCGCCATGACTGAGTAAGTTTTGGAGATGCTCGAGTATGGCCCAGGATGGGGGCACACAGAGCCGGCGCCTCCTCCCCCTGGACGCGGCAGCCAGACCGGATCGGGTATGAAGCTCCTGCTTATTTGCTCAAACTACGGGTGGAGGATTGGTCAGGCTGACCTTGATGAATCGATGGAGCCCGAGAAAGAAGGGAAAAGATGAGCATTGCGACGTTGAAGTTGTTGGTGATGTTCCAGGGCGAGACGATGGAGATGGAGTTTGAGCAGGAATGAGCACGTTTTCCCGGGGTCTGCGGGTGGGGCCGTCCGACCTCCGGCTCCACCGGGCTCCGCACTTGAAGAGTCAACCTCCGCGCTGAGACTCTTGGCTTTCACTTCATTCTGCAAGGCCTCGTCAACGTATCATGGATCAAGGTCCATTATTAATAACGGCAGAGTCGTCTTTGGCTCGATTGGAAGCATAACCATCCATCACCTTGTCTCTGCGGCTGCATCGGTTCCGTTTCTTCTTCTTCTTCGCCTCAAGTCTTGGAACCAGCTCAATCCTTCTCTTCCAAGCAGAAGCAGACAGGGTCGTCTTAATTCAGTCTTAATTGCTGGGTTACCTCCCAAATCCGTCCGTCTTCTCCACATTTCCTTTACTGGAAGTCGGCCGACGAACTTGGCTCTGGGTCTTGGGACGTATAAACACTCACCCCCGTGTCTGACCCGGCTCCGACCATATCGTCTTGCTGCTGTTTAGACGGTCACTGTATCTCACCCAAATCCGGCTCACTTCTATCGTCTCCTCTACACAACTCTCTGCGGACGCGCAAACAGTCATTCAAGATGAGCCACGACATGGGAGGCATGGACCACGGCGGTGCGTCGTGCAAGGTCGAGGTGAGAACGCCCCAAGCAGCGTGCGTGCGTCATGGAACATCCAACTCACACTCCTCATAGATGCTCTGGAACTGGAACACCATCGACGCGTGCTTCCTCGCCGAATCATGGCAGATCCAGAACTCGGGCATGATGGCCGCCACCTGCATCGGCGTCATCCTCCTGGTCGTCCTCGTCGAGTTCCTCCGCCGCATGGGCAAAGAGTATGATTCTCTGCTGCAGCGGCAGTTCCACCGCCAGGCGACGACCCACGGCGTCGCCATGTCCGCCGCGGGCTGCACCGGCGCCGTCATGCCCACGCGGCAGACCCTCACCTACCGGGCCTCGCCTCTGCAGCAGCTGGTGCGCGCCGTCATCCACGCCATGACGTTTGCGGGCGCCTACATCATCATGCTTCTCGCCATGTACTTTAACGGCTATGTCATCATCAGCATCTTTGTCGGCAGCGGCCTGGGCAAGTTCTTTTGCGACTGGTTGGTTGTCAAGATTGACCTTGACGGGCTTGAGGGTGACGAGAGCAAGCCCAAGGGCATCGAGGAGACGACGGTCTGCTGTGGTTGATTGCGGCTAGGTTGGAGACAAAAGGTTGATATGATGGAGAGCCTCAGCTGCTTCAGCTGTATTGTTTTTAAGGATACCCTCGGGGAAGATGTCATGGATTTTGAGTATATACTTTTGAGTATTAAATGATGCTCGAGGAGCGTCGAACCTCATGCATCAAATTAGACAACTAAATCATGCCCGATACATTGAATAAGTGAGACTTGGCGAATCATCAAGGTGCCCTACCCTGTCCTCTGGAGGTATCATGACAAGTCATCTTTCAGAGTAGGTAGAGGCACATGCTCAATCGGAAAACACCACCAGATGCAGATCGGAACTCGGGATGCCCAACTGCCGGTATTACTATTACAAGGTCCCAACTTAAGATCCAGATGCTCCCGAGACATCTCTGGGAGGAGCCTCAGCGTTCGGTACCGAAGAGGACATGCATGGCTAGACTTGAAGGCGCCATGCATGACCACCTCAAACCCGCTCGTCGGCCCCCCTCCCCACAAACCACTGTGGCGCATCTCAGATCTTGGACGCTTGTAAGGATCAGAGCACGAAAAATATGTGATTGCTACTAGTATCTCCAAGCCTACGTTGTATGATCGATTTGAGCTAGTTATGATTGGGGGCGACGAAACCTGCGCGAACCCTTGATACAGTAGTCAGCGTGTCAGGGATCTTGGGGTTGTTCGTTGGACAGCATCAGCGTACAAGGACGTCCGTTTGCAGTAGTGGAGCGGGTGCGCATCCATCAGGGATAACTTGCTCATATCCCGCTCACAAGTCAAAACTATACTCTCATCAAGCAAAAGGGTCAAGAAACATCATCTCGGCCCTTTCACGAAATCTTGCTACGATCAGGAGCGAGCGCCTTCGAGGGCAATCACACGAGGAGAGCCCCCCCCCGTCCTCCATCTCTGTCCGATTAGATAGGGGATCGAACGTTGCTC
Source organism: Fusarium illudens (assembly GCA_013623515.1). Taxonomy (NCBI): domain Eukaryota; kingdom Fungi; phylum Ascomycota; class Sordariomycetes; order Hypocreales; family Nectriaceae; genus Fusarium; species Fusarium illudens. Next base: position 5,598 of record JABFEX010001805.1, read on the forward strand.
GTCCAAAGTCAGGGCGGCCTGAGACGAGAATCGTTGGTTCATTTCGCCTTCAGGAGCACACCCTCATAAATACATGCTCAATCCCCCTCCAACAACCTTATGACCTGAGGTGATTTGCTCCCAGGCGTCCCTTGTCGCCGTCAGATAGACCACGCCATAGCCCTGATCAATCGACCACCTCGAGCAGACTCGTAAGCCTCGCATATCTTTGTCTCTTGCTTCAAAACCTATACATTTCTTCGTGAACTACTAAAGTTTTCTCTCTTTCTTTCTTCTTCAATTCATCTCCATTGTCTCCAACCATCTGCACCACATCCATCACAATGTCTTCCTACTCTAGCCTCTCGAGCTTCTCGAGCTCCACCTCGGGGTCAGCGTCAAGCTCCCCGTCTCTATCTTTCCGTCAACATGATTCCAGTCCCAGAGAGGGCGAAAAGATGGGAGACGAGATCCACATCATCAAGACGTGGTTCTCCGTCCTCAACGACGACGAGCGAACAGCCGCCCTCGCATCCATCGCGGAGCTGGCCTGCCTCCGCGAGATAGAGCCCTTGATCCAGAATCTCAAGGACCGCAAGCGGGATCTCTGGCGTCGTCAAGAAGACCTCCTCATCCAGCCGGGCACAAAGCCCAAGTGGCCCATGCCGGCGTTCCCTCAAAGCTCCCAAGACCCCCGATGGGTGGCCAAATGGCTCCGGGCGTTGAGGCTGCACAAGTACGAGAAGTGCCTGGCTGGAATGTCCCCTGCGCAGGTCTCCCGTCTAAGTGACGAGGAGCTGCAGCAGCTGGGCGTTGACACTGTCGGCGCGAGGACGAAGCTGCTCCGAGTAAGTGTTTCTTGACGGTGACCGCCACGGTCTTTCATATCTAACAGCATGCAGGCCATCCAGACTGGATGAACGAACATCATATAATTCCTGTTAGTTCGCCCGCGAGACGGGCTGGTCAAGGCAAACTGCCTGCAAACACACGAAAACGTCCTCGAGACGACCGCTGCCACTGGGAGCAGGACATTCTCTCAAGAAAGGGGGCAGCGATGGATTGGATCACAGCACCAAAGCAAAGACCCTACACATCTCCAAGGGGTCAACACATGGGAAGGCCGAGAATTCGAGTCGATAGGTTCACCGGTGGGCTGAGGTCTGGCGGTGGTGGTGTTGAATGTGGTTTGACACGGGGAAACAATGGCGTTAATCTGGGCGGCGGAATAAATGAGCCACACCCCATCCGGCACAATACAGCCGTCGACAGCCCTGCTGGAGCTGTCCCGATTTTTATTAGATACATACATACCTTGTCTCGTACCAAATTTAGCCGTCAAGGCATAGTTACCTATTATCTGAAACATGACGTTGGGAGGGAGATCTACGATGGGATGCTTGCTTGCCATGGATGAGATCGAGCCTGGCCGGGCTGGATGTGACCTTACATAGGTATTGCCTGGTCACCAGGGACAGTGCCGTTTTGCACCTATGAAGTGAATCACGAGGCTGCCTGCATACGTACCTACCTAGGTGCTGAGGCCAAGGCAAGCAAGCAACCCAAATCTCACCCAGATCGGTGCCCTCTTCTTTAGTTAGTTAGTTAGCAAAATAACCCGTTTCCCTTTCCATTCTCTTGCCGTTTCCCCTTTTAGGTTAATCCGCACTCAATCGAGGTGACAGCAGCCGTTGGTGCATGCGTGCGCAACCCCAACAGCAACCAGCAGCAGCAGCTCCAGCTCGGGCGGGCCCTCGTCTCCAACCATTGACCAAGCCAAGCAAGCGGTCGTTGTCGCTTCTTCGTTAAACAACGGCAATGAACCATGGCCGCCGCATCCCCAAAGACCATCAGCACTCCGAAGCGCAAGCGCGGCGAGCAGCTATGGCTCTCACCTATTCAGTTCTCCTTTGAGCTCGACCCTTCGTCCTCGTCCGCAAACCCCCCCGACGATGGCAGCAATAGCCCGCGATCAGCCTTCGCCCACAAGTTCCGTGGTCTCGCGCTGGAAAGTGGGGGCGGGGCAACCAGCAACGACGACAGCGATGCCCACGACGAGTCCGTTAGGAAGCGACAGAGGCCCGATGAGATGATGAGAGATGCGCCGCCTACCGTCCAGCAAGCCGTCGACCTGGACGGAACGTCCTTTCTGCCTGCTGGAGAGTCATCGCCAGATGCCTCGCGCGGGGCCTCCCGGGACAAGGCGGAGGAGGATCGTCAGCTTGCCGAAGCACCAAGGCCGGCAGACAGCGGCCTGCATCATGCATACCCGTCCATCAACCGGCTGTCCGAATCAAAGTCTAGGGTCAAGAAGAGATCAGGATCACCGCCGCTACGCATGAAACGACCACCGAGGCGACCATTCGGCAATGGAGACGACGACGAGATGGAGATTGTCGACCCTGTGAGGGCCGCACTGACGTGGCACGAAGACGAAATCACAATCTACGACCCCGATGACGAAGACGATGACGGCACTGGAATCAACGGCATCGGATTCAAGCCCACGCCTGCGCTGGCACAGGCCCGCACCATGAAGCGGAGGCAACAAATGGCCGAGTATCGCAAGCGAGAGGAGAACGAGGCACGAGCTCGACGCAACCAACGACGACGCCGCGGCGGACCAGGAATTACCGTCGGCCCAGAGGAAAAGTCCCCTTCGAGAAAGGTCAGGTTCATGGACGCGGATGCTCAGAATATTGCTATCACGACGGGATAATGAATGACACCATGGCTCAAACTGGACGGGACTGGAACTGGACACATGGAGTCGGTAGGGTGGAAGGGGGGGTATCCGACATTTGCTTGGGCGGCTACGCTGGCGTTTGCTATTTCATCAAACCTTGCTTAACGGATTTGCGGGCATGTTGCGTTTTTTTCTAGCCAACAACGACACGATTTCATAATTTTCTTTGATGGTTTCATGGACGGCGGAGGGGAGATACATCACAATGGCTTCACCAGTCCGCTTTATACCCTGGTCTCCAAGAGATCACCTACGTAGGCATCACGTTTAGGCAATCGAATTCACGTTTTACACCTTTTATTCTAGACGAGGCTCCTTGCCTTTTGAGCCGCAACTCTCTAATATGAGCATCTCCACCTCTTGCTTGTGGGCAGTACCCAAGTAGACGGCACATTTGATACATTTACACATTGATACATGGCGACAGGAGACCGGTTCAACGTTCACCAGAACTTGTACCAGGGCCTCTCTGCGGCCTTTTTCTCCGCCTCCAGCCTTACGTGCTCGTGTCTCGCCTCGGATATCTTCTTTGCCTGGTCCCTCCGGTTCTCCGACACCACCTCGATATGTCGCTTCATCTGCCGGCGCTCTTCGCGGCGGAGGTACTGGCACCACTCGTAGGATGCCATGCTCCCGAAGACAAAGACGCCGACGGCCCAGTTTGCGGCGCTCGTGGCATTTCCTACGAAACGGTCAGGCCATGCTTGGGCGTGGGTGGACAAGTCGACTCACCTCGGAGGACGAATCTCAAGCCTCCGATACCAGCGCCGGATGCAATTCCTGTTATAAATCCTTGCCGAGCGCACGGCGTGTTGGCAATGTTTGTGAAATCGTCCTTCTTGATCATGGATACTGCCTCTGTGATTGTCGGCCTCGAATTGGTGGTCGTCGATGTCGCTCCTCCATCCTCGCCGCCGCTGGCCGGAGCCTCGTTCTGCTCTATGGGTTTCGACCATACATGTAGCGTCTTGTCGCCGGGCTTGGGCTGCCCATCGTCCTGATTTGAAGCCATTTCTGGCTACCTGCGCAGCGCAATTGGTGTCATGAATGGGGCACACAGCCAAAGTCGTTCCTCTTTTCTCATGGGCCGACCGATGACGCTCTCGAAAGCCTTGCAGGCCCGCCCGTTGCCGGTTGTGCTGGTCCGTGCGTCAGGTCGTTGCTCCGTGGGAAAGTCCATTAAACTTGCAGTGGGGCCTGAACGTGTCGCGAAGAACGCGTTTCGACGCGTCTCACGTCTCCTCCTCTCCCCCAAATGAAATGTACCAACCAATCTGGATCAAGTCTTTTGACCTGCCCTTGCACTTTGTCTAGTTTCCACAGACTCCGCTTCCACGGGTTGCATTGTTGCCTTTCCAACCACGTTAGCCATCTTTTTCCTCCGCGTCTTTTCCTTCTTCTTCTCCTTCTTCTCCTTCTTCTTTCAAATCTTAACCCCTTTCATGACGCCTCTCAACCTCCTCACACCATCCTCGGCTCGCTAATCCAATCCCTCCTCTCCAGGGGAGCCTCTCCCCCAGGATCCCCTAGATGTCCAACACAAGCCTCCGCCGCCCTCAAAAGGGCTTCCGCCGGGGAGGAAAGTCTGCCTACCATGGCGCCCGCACCCGGACGTTCGCGGCCTCGTCGAGGGCGGAGGGCACCTCGGCCGACGAGAAATGGGAGCGCACCCGGTTAGCGCACACCATTGACGAGAACATGGGCTTTGGGCGTTACGAGAGCGGCAAGAAGAGGGAGGGCTGGCTGGTCAACATTCACCCCACGTCAATAGAGGACGAGCGGATACCGGGCGGCCGAGCAGCGGTCGACTGCTACTTCATCGAGGAAGACGGCTCAACCTTCAAGGCGACGGTGGAATACGACCCTTACTTCCTCATCGCCGTGAGGAAGGGCCACGAGCCCGAGGTGGAGGAATGGGCCAAGAGGGTTCCCGGAGGTGGTGTCGTCAAGACAGTTCGACGTGTTGAGAAGGATGATCTCAACATGCCCAACCACCTGCTTGGCTACCGAAGGACATTCCTCGAGCTAAGGTTCGCCAACGTCAACGACCTTATGGCTGCGAGGAAGGAGATCATGCCTATTGCGGAGAAGAACAAGAAGAACATGAATGCCATGGATGCCTACGCCGAGGTTGCAGCGTGAGTGTACACATCTCCAATCCTGGTGATGCCGGCTAACAAATCACAGAGCTGCGAACGGCGACTTTGACCTTTTTGATGATTCACGAGATGACGACCGACAAATGAACAATGCATTCGCGGATGCCAGCGACTTCGTTGTCGATATACGAGAATACGATGTCCCATACCATGTACGAGTAATGATAGACTTGGGTAAGTCATGTCTTCGTTTCCAACCAGCCGATCTTTACATGATGTTTGCAACATGTATTTGCTACTTCAGAGCCTGCTTATACAGGCCATGAGACCACTATTCACCATTGCCCTGATTCAGTTTATTTGCAACCCTTTTTTCTTGTCTGATTCTTGTTGGCCCTCACTTACCAAGAATCGCAGACATACGAGCCGGAAAATGGTACTTCGTGGAGGCGAAGCACGGAGTAACCAAGATTTATCCCAACGACCAGAGATCACTCCCAGCAGAGCCTGTAGTCATGGCCTATGATATTGAAACGTCAAAACTTCCTCTCAAATTCCCCGATGCCGCCACTGATCAGATCATCATGATCTCTTACATGATCGACGGGCAAGGGTTTCTAATCACCAACCGCAAAATCCTCTCCGAAGACATTGGCGACTTTGAGTACACTCCCAAGCCAGAGTACCCAGGTCCTTTCATGATCTTCAACGAGCCTGACGAGAAGGCCCTCATTGAGAGATTCTTCCTCCACATCAAGGAGGCACGCCCGACGGTCATTGCAACCTACAACGGTGACTTTTTCGATTGGCCATTTGTAGAAGCCAGAGCTAGCGTCAACGGCATCGACATGTACCACGAGATCGGGTGGAAAAAGGACAGTGAGGATCAGTACAAGTGCAACTACAGTGTACACATGGACTGCTTCCACTGGGTCAACCGAGACTCCTATCTTCCCCAGGGTTCTCGTGGTCTCAAGGCCGTCACAGTCGCAAAGCTTGGATACGACCCTGATGAGCTCGATCCCGAGTTGATGACGCCCTATGCCAGCGAACGGCCTCAGACTCTGGCGGAATACTCCGTCTCAGATGCTGTTGCGACCTACTATCTTTACATGAAATATGTTCACCCCTTCATCTTCTCCCTGTGTACCATTTTGCCGCTGGGCGGTGACGACGTGTTGAGAAAAGGAACTGGTACTCTCTGCGAGATGTTGCTGATGGTGCAAGCCTACGAAAGAGAGATTGTTCTTCCCAACAAATATATCACGCCAAAGGAAGCCTTCTGGGATGGACATCTCCTCGACTCGGAGACTTACGTCGGTGGTCACGTCGAGAGTATTGAAGCTGGGGTGTTCCGAGCTGACATTCCTGTCGACTTTGCCGTCGAGCCCAGTGCCATTGACGAGCTTCTCGAAGATCTTGACGCCGCTCTGAGATTCGTCGTCACAGTGGAAGAGAACAAGTCGTTTGATGATGTTGAAAACTATGAAGAGGTCAAGGCCCAGATCGTCGAAAGACTGAACAAGCTCAAGGAGACGCCAAACCGCCACGAAAGGCCTCTGATCTACCATCTTGACGTTGCTTCCATGTACCCCAACATCATGACCACCAATCGATTGCAGCCAGATTCGATGATTAAGGAAGCCGACTGCGCTGCATGCGATTTCAACCGACCAGGAAAGACTTGCGACAGGAGAATGCCCTGGGCCTGGAGAGGCGAGTACATTCCGGCGAAACGAGACGAGTACAACATGATCCGGCATGCGCTCGAAAATGAAAGATTCCCTGGAAAGTACCCCAATACTCCCATGCGAACGTTTCAGGAGCTGAGCGCGGACGAGCAAGCTGGTCTTATACGGAAGCGTCTTCAGCTCTACTCTCAAAAGGTCTACCACAAGATCCACGACTCTACCACGATTGTACGAGAGGCAATCATTTGCCAGCGAGAAAACCCATTCTATATCAACACGGTGCGAGACTTCCGTGATCGTCGATACGATTACAAGGGAAAGGCCAAGGAGTGGAAGGGCAAGACGTCGTCCCTGCAAGGTTCCGGCGCGGCCCAGAGTGAAGTTGACGCTGCCAAGAAGATGATTATTCTGTACGACTCGCTGCAGCTTGCCCACAAGGTTATTCTGAACTCGTTCTACGGATACGTCATGAGGAAGGGTTCTCGGTGGTACTCCCTCGAGATGGCTGGTGTCACTTGTTTGACTGGTGCCCACATCATTCAGATGGCTCGATCTCTGGTCGAACGACTCGGACGCCCGCTGGAACTGGACACGGATGGTATCTGGTGTATGCTTCCAGCAACGTTCCCTGAGAACTTTTCATTCAAGATGAAGGGTGGGAAGAAGCTCAACATCTCGTACCCTTGCGTCATGCTTAACCATCTCGTCCACGCCAAATTCACCAACCACCAGTACCAGACCCTGACTGACAAGAAGACGTTCAAGTACGAGACACACAGCGACAACTCCATCTTCTTCGAAGTCGACGGTCCCTACAAGGCCATGGTGCTGCCGACGTCAAAGGAGGAGGACAAGAACTTGAAGAAGAGATATGCCGTCTTCAACGACGACGGCAGTCTTGCTGAGCTCAAGGGTTTCGAAGTGAAGCGTCGTGGTGAGCTGAAGCTCATCAAGATCTTCCAGCAGCAAATCTTCAAGTTCTTCCTGGAGGGAACCACGCTAGCCGAATGCTACACTGCGGTCGCCAAGGTTGCCAACCGCTGGCTCGATGTCCTGCACAGCAAGGGTACTACTCTGGCCGACGAGGAGCTGATGGAACTCATTTCTGAGAATCGAAGCATGTCCAAGACGCTGGAAGAGTATGGAACACAAAAGTCGACAAGTATCACTACGGCCAAGCGTTTGGCAGACTTCTTGGGTGAGCAGATGGTCAAGGACAAGGGATTGAACTGCAAGTTCATCATCTGTGCTCGACCCAAGAATGCCCCCGTCACTGAACGAGCTATCCCCGTGGCAATCTTCTCTGCGGAAGAGTCAGTCAAGCGAACATATCTCAAGAAGTGGTTGAAGGAGGAGCCAGCCGACACCGACCCTCGAGCACTGCTCGACTGGGACTATTACCTGGAGCGACTGGGCTCGGTCATCCAAAAGCTCATCACCATTCCGGCTGCTCTCCAGAAAGTTCGCAACCCAGTTCCTCGGGTGCCGCATCCTGACTGGCTTCAAAGGAGAATCAACATCAAGGATGACAAGATGAAGCAGAAGAAGCTCACCGACCTATTCAAGAAGAGCCCTTTGGAAGACATTACGAATCTCAACAGCTCCCAGATGAACGACCTGGAAGATTTTGGGAACAAGCTCTTGAAGCCCAAGTCGGTCAGCTCAGCTGTAGCAGCCTCTCAAGTCGCAACGACGGCGCAGAAGCGCAAATCTCCAGAGCCTGCAGATAACCCTGATCCCATGGCAGCACTTCCCAAGGTCATGCCGAGTCCTTCAGAGAATTACGAGGCGTTCTTGATGTATCAGAAGCAGAAGTGGAAGCTGCAGAAACAGGCTCGCATTCGCAGACGCCAACTCTTCGGTGATCGACGAGGACACGCGGGCAACAATCTCCAGCAAACGTTCATGAAGCAAGCCCATGTCACCTACATGAACAACTGGCAGGTCCTGCACCTCAAGGCAACCGACACGCCTGGCGTCGTCACGGCGCATGTCCTGATCGATGCCAAGATCCACACGCTCAAGGTCAGCGTCCCCCGTCAAGTCTTTCTCAACCTCAAGAGCAAGGATCTGCCTGATGTGGAGGTGGATGGCTGCGTAGTCGAACAGGTCAACTACACTCTCCCCAACGGCCACCCGTCCAGCCATCTGTTCAAGTTGACGGTGCCAGAAGACATTTATTTCAACGAGAGTGAGAAGTTCTCTCTGCTGTTCAACCATCCCAGCGTTGAGGGAGTCTATGAGAAACAGGTTCCCCTGAATATCCGGGCTGTCTTGCGTCTTGGCAACCAGTGCACCATCGATGAGACGCAGCACGCTGTGCTTGGCAAGGGGCTCGAGCAAGGCTTTGATCTTTCAGGTCTGAAGCGGCCAGCCAAGACGCGGACATATCTCGATACATCTCCCCTGGCTTACATCTACATCTCACACATCACGGCGGGCGAACGCCAGATCTTTGCCATCTTCTCAACCACCAACGACCAAGCCCACGTGGTGATCCTGCAGAAGAACAAGGACTCTGGCCAGGATCTCCCCAACATCACCAGGATGTACTCTGAGATGCTTGCCCGGCGAAATGAAGAGGCGGCGGGCACCAACTGGCAGGACTGCTTCACGTACCAAGAAAAGCTACAGTTCAAGATCACGCAGGTGACTACACGACGCAAGGCGCATCTCGAGATTGGCGATGTTGTCAAGAAGATGCGCAAGGACGAGCATCGGCCGCAGATGATGGTGATCCAGTCGTCTCAGCGCAAGCTGCTCATCCACGACGTCCCAATCCTCGGGGATTTCCCTGTTCTTCCGCTAAAGTATGATGCGGCGGATAGCTCGTTACCCCCCCTGGGTTGGCAGTCTGTGATCGCCAAGCGACTCGTAGGTCATTACCTCGGCCTTGGGTCATGGATCTTGCATCTCACTGCTCTGGCCCGCTATGGCGATGTGCCTCTATGCAACCTGGAACGAGATGATCCTCGGTTCTTGATCGACATTGCCTATGCTCGACGCCTGCAGGCTAATGGAGTCGTTCTTTGGTGGTCTCCTGGTTCGCGACCTGACCACGCTGGTTACGAAAAGGACGATCTCCTTGGGTCTCTAGACACTGTCAGGATGCCAAGTGTGAACAATCCTGGTACCTTTTCATCTGTGTGCATCGATATTGACGTGCGCAACCTTGCCATCAACACCATCTTGACATCGTCTCTGATCAACGAACTGGAGGGTGCCGACTCGGTCTCTTTCAACCCTTCCGCAGACGACTCCGAGACGCTTGCTTCAGAGAACGCATTCGCCAATGCAGGCGTGCTCGTCCTCCGCGAGATGGTCAAGGCCTGGTGGGCTGAAGCTTGCCGTGGGAGCACCATGGCTGATGTCCTGGTGCAGCACCTGGTTCGATGGGTAGAGAGCCCAGATTCGTTCATGTACGACCGGGCTCTGCACTACTACGTGCAGATGATGTCTCGCAAGGCCTTCCAGCAGCTGATGGCCGACTTCCGCCGCGTGGGCTCTCAGGTGGTGTTTGCCAACGCCAACCGGCTCATCCTCCAGACGACAAAGGCAGAGGTTGGCAACGCGTACGCGTACAGTCAGTACATCATCAAGTCGATCAAGGGCAAGCCGCTGTTCCACTTTATCGATCTGGAGATCAAGGAGTACTGGGATTACCTGGTGTGGTACGACGAGTTCAACTACGGAGGAAAGGCGTGTCAGGAGGTGATCGAGGCTGAGGAGCAGAACCTCGAGACGGTCATGAACTGGCAGATGGCCACATTCCTTCCAGTGCGCCTGCAGCCGACGTTCCAGGACTGGGTGATTGAGTTTATCCAGCTCATGCACCGACTGAAGCGACCTCAGAATGGGGACGCGGATGCTACGCCGCGGTTGACGCAGCTGCCAAGCAAGGGGTTGGAGAATCACGAAGGACAGGTCATTCTGGGCAAGACATTCGAGAAGCCTCTGAAGAAGGATATTGCTGGTCTCATCAACAAGCAGAAGCGCGAACTGCTCCATCCGGAGCTCGCAGAAGACTACTCGTTCCCTAGTCTACCTGGCTCGCATCTCACTCCACGCAACCCCATCCTCGAGCTCGTCAAGTCCCTGATGCAGGTTCTCTCACTTGACAAGAACATCACTCTCGAGGCGCGTATGCTCCGCAAAGAGCTCCTGGCGCTATTTGAGGTGCGAGAGTTTTCAAAGGACGGCACGTTTGCCAACCCGTCCGAGAGCCTACGCCTCCTGCAGGTTTCGTGTGACAGCTGTACAATGGCACGAGATCTTGACTTGTGTCGAGACGAGGATCTCTTTGGTGAAGGCACGGCATGGCGATGCGGCTTTTGTGGTAGCGAATTCGACCGCGTGGCCATCGAAGAACGTCTACTCGGGATGGTGGAGAGCTGGGTTGTCGAGTGGTCTACCCAGGACCTGAAGTGCATCCGCTGCGGAGCATTGAGACTCAACGACTTTATGGAACACTGCACTTGCAGTGGAGAGTGGAAGGAGCTGGTGTCGAGGCAAGACGTGAGCAAGAAGCTGGGAGTCATGAGGAGGGTGGCCAAGTTTTACGGGCTCAAGATGCTCAGCGATGTCGTGGAGGAACTGTATTCGGGTTTATAACTGGAGTTTTAGGGGGGGGCAAGGCATAGAGCAAGGAGTTTGAGCTGGCATCAAAGGGATGGCATAGGATGGGATCATGATGATATCAGGAGGGGGTATATATACATTTTTGTAATAGAAATCAACAGTTCATGATACGCAGCCTCTAGACCAAGGCCACGGTTTCCAGCTTTTCAGTATCCCACGTCGGCGTCTTGTCTAGGAAGCAATCCCCGATGAGTTGAAAGGCAAGATATCCCAGATGCTGGGGGTTCGTATCTCGACGCAAAACATAGGGGCAAAGACCGCCGCTGAGTATAGATATCCGATCACCGACTTGAGAGTGAGGCGGGCCCAGGGCAAAGGTGCCATCCCTGGTCATGAGGATGCAGTTACCCGGTGCTGTCTGCAGAGCTGTCCGATGCATCTGGATGATATTGGGGTCCTTCCAGGCATCGTCTGGAGATGGTATAGGTTTGGCTTCTGCTTGGCTCTCACACTCTGGGCAGGGATGTGTCGTGGATTGGCAGACGGAGCAGGGACTCCTCAGCTCGAGGAGCATCTTTCGACGATACCATTCCGTCCAGTCCTCCGAGTCTTGGAGCTGCTGCTCATTAGAATGAGTCAGGAGATGGACCAGGAGAGCCAGGTCTGGATCATCGTAGGGTTCCAGCCGACGAGCATCACCAGATTCTTGCTTGACCACAGCTCCAAAGCAGAGCACGCGTCCAACCAGCTCGGAACGGTTCATGACATGACTCTTCCAATCATCGGGGAAGATGCGATAGTGCGCAGCGTGCAGGCCCTCGACGATGTCAAAGAGGTTGGACAGGTCCGGGGCGACGGGCTCCGAGACGTGGCGGACCGTGGAGCAGAACTGGGACCCCAGCTTGAGGCAGTTCTCGATCCTCGTAAAGTCGCGGACCTCGGGCTCGTGGTGCTCGTACTGCACACGCCGCGGCTCCGTGTTTTCCTGGTCGAGGAAGAAGTGCCTGCTGTGCATGACGGCGTCGCGGCCTGACTCGACGCCAAGGGTGAACGGCTCGCTATACTTGAACTCGCCGCCTCGGTGCCGAGTCCATGATGAGCTCTCCGTGTCTGCTGCGATGCTGCGGTAGTATCGTGATGGTTCCATGGAAGCCACCGGCGGGAGAGGGGCTTCGACTGAGAATGAGATGTCCGAGACGTTGTGGCAGAGGCGTATCTTCCAGGCCGTGTTCTCCGTGTCTGGAGTCGTGAAGCCGTCGGTCCAGTTGGGAACCCACGAGGGGAGGTTGTCTCTCGACTTGGCGACCAGGTCTGCAGAGGTTATCCAGAACAAGCCCGTCTCCTGCATTATCAGAACCGCAACCCTGCAGAACAGGGTAGCCACCGAGGTGCCGTAGTCGGTCCCGAGGTTGTACTTGGGCCCCATGTCGAGCTTCCTGAGCAGCCGAGACAGGGCGTATATCTTGTCCCTCGGCTCAGAAGAGTGTCTATGGCGAAACGTCCTCAGCAGCCAGAGGAGAGGACTCCCCAGTGATCGCTGGAAGTAGTCGAGGTCTCTCATCTCTGCGATGGACTCGTACCGCTGAAGCCGGCGGAGCTCTGATATCGTCTTGAGCTTTGTGACGAGGAGGTTAACGACCCTCGCGTTCTCGACGGCCAGAGACGGCAGCTGAGCTCCTGCCACGGCCGCGAGCGTGCTGAACGGCATCGTGACTTTGCCGTAGCTGAGGACGAGCTCGCGGGCGACGCCGACTTCTTGGGTTATCCACATGCGATCCCACCAGGGGGCGACGACGAAGATGCGGAGCCACTCAAAGAGGCTTCTCTGTTTCAGCTCCATCCTCTCGGTGAGCTTTGCAGAGAAGAGGTCCATCTCCTGGAGTTTGAGAGTCAGAGAGGGAGAGGATAGAGCTCTGAGTAGACCAAAGATGCAGCGACACCGCTGGTGAGCCGACAAGTCTGCAGATTTGTTCTTCTCCAGCTCCGATAGAGCGAAACGGATTTCCTCCCACGCTTCGTCTTCTTCATCCGAGAACTCAAACGTCTCCAGAGGACCCAACTCTTCGAGCCTCGCCTCAAAGGTAGCCTGGCCCCTATCGAGAGG